>JAQZBX010028519.1:9167-27871 GCA_029593785.1 Cabassous unicinctus | reverse complement strand
AAGCAGCGACGAATGTAGGCCATATTCCATCAGAATATACCATGCAGAACTGGGTGGGAAAGAGTGTGGTCTGTGATGTGAACTGTAGTCTATGCTCGGTGGCAAGGCCCCAGGATGTGTATATCCACTGCGGTTGTAATACCACACGGATGGGGAATGGATGTGTGGGGTGTTTTTGGGGGTGTGGGTGGTGGGGTGCATGGGAATTCCTGTAGTTTCTGAGTAATATTTGGGTAATCTAGGCACCTTTATAAAATGTATATATATATATAATAACATTTATGTAAACAAATGCACATATATGCATATGTACTTATATATCATTTGACAAATAAAAAAAAAAATCCAAAAAAAAATAAAAATAAAAAATAAAATAGGTTGTTTTTTGTTATTTTTGAGATGTAGCATTTCTTTATATATGCTGGATATTAGGCTCATATTGGATAGATGGTTACCAAATATTTTCTCCCATTGAGTAGGCTGCCTTTTCACTTTCTTGACAAACTCCTGTGAAGTGCAAAAGTTTTAATTTTGAGGATGTCTCATTTACCTATTTTTTCTTTTGTGGCTCAAGCTTTGGGTGTAATGTTTATGAAACCATTTCCTACTATAAGATCTCATAGATGCTTCCCTACATTATCTTCTAGGAGCTTTATGGTCTTGGGTCTAATATTTAGATCTTTGATCCATCTTGAGTTAATTTTTGTATAGAGCATGCAATATTCTTTTGGATATGGATATCCAGTTTTCCAAGAATGATTTGTTGAAGAGGCCATTCTCTCCCACTTGAGTGGTTGGTGGCCTTGTTGGATTTCAGGTGACCATATATGCGAGGATCTATATCAGAACTCTCAATTCTGTTTCATTGGCCAGTATGTCTATCCTTGTGCCCTTACCATGCAGTTTTGCCCACTGTAGCTTTGTAGTATGCTTTAAAGTCAGGTAGTGTGATTCCACCGATCATTTTTCTTTTTCAATATGTCTTTGGCTATTTGGAACCCCTTGCCCTTCCAAATATATTTCATATTTAGTTTTTCCAATTCAGCAAAATATGCTGTTGTAATTTTTATTGGGATTGTGTCAAATCTGTAAGATAATTTGGGTAGGACATCTCATTAATATTTATTCTTCCAATCCATGAACAGGGAATATTCTTCCATTTACTTAGGCCTTCTTTGATTTCCTTTAACAATGTTGTGTAGTTTTCTGCATACAAGTCCTTTACATCTCTAGTTAAGATTATTGTTAGGTATTTAATTCTTTCAGTTGCTATTGTAAACAGAATTTTTTCTTGATTTCCTCCTCAGATCGCTTATTATTGGTGTACAGAAATGCTACTGATTTTTGCATGCTGATTCTGCCACTTTACTGAACTCATTTATCAGCTCTAGAAGCTTTGTTGTAGATTTCTCAGGGCTTTCTATGTATAGGATCATATCACCTGCAAATAGTGAAATTTTTACTTTTTCCTTTCCAATTTAGATGCCTTATATATATATATATATATTTGCCTAAGTGCTTGAGGAATTACATCTAACACAATGTTAATAAAAGGAGTGACAGTGGGCATCCTTGTCTTGTTCCAATTCTTTGAGGGAATGCTTTTAGCATTTCACCATTTAATATGATTTTAGCTGTGAGTTTTTCATATAAAGTACGCCCTTTATCATATTGAGGATGTTTCCTTTTATTCCTATGTTTTAAGTGCTTTGTTTTTTTTTTTTTTTTTAATCAAGAAAGGATGCTGTATTGTGTTGAATGCTTTTTCTGCATCAATAGAGATGGTCATGTGATTTTTTTCTTTTAATATTTTAATGTGGTATGTTACATTGATTGATTTTCTTATGTTGAACCATCCTTGCATAACAGGAATGAAACCCACTTGGTCATGGTGCATAATTGATTTGATGTGTTGTTAATATGATAGCAAGTATTTTGTTGAGGATTTTAGCATCCAGTTTCATTAGAGAGATTAGTCTGTAGTTTTCCTTTCTTGTGTCAACTTTATGTGGCTTTGGTTTTAGGGAGATGTTGGCATCATAGAATGAGAGGCAATGTTCCCTCCACTTATATTTTTTGAAAGAGTGTAAGCAGGATTGGTGTTAGTTCTTTCCAGAATGATTGGTAGATTTCACCTGTGAAGCCATCTGGTCATGGGCTTTTCTTAGTTGAGAGGTTTTTGATGACTAAGTCAATCTCGTTACTTGTGATTGGTCTGTTGAGTTCATCAATTTCTTCTTTCATCAATATAGGCTGTTTGTGTGTTTCTAGAAGGCCACAGGACATCCATCCGTGATATCAATATTGTTACCATTGTCAAAATTCTGTTGATCAGGAGGTTGTCCAGAGAATGTTATCTATAGTTATACAAGGATTAGTCTCTCCTGCTTCTTTTGTTGTATACTGAGTAGCTTAATCTTCTGACATGACAATGAATGTGCAGTACCATTTAAGAATATAAACGTGATGCACTGGTTAACTGTAAAACATGCAATTACAGGAACAAAATAGTTATTAGTCCTTTTTAAAAAAAAAAATTATTGAAGTATCCATACATGAACATACATAAACTAACTATAAGTGTTCAGTAAACATCGTGAACTTACAAAACAAACATGCATAACATCATACAGGACTCCCACACATCACCACTCCACAAGCACCCTGCATTGTTGTGAAACATTTGTTAACAAATCATGAAAGAGCATTGTCAAAGTAGTACTACTAACTATAGTCTGTATCTTCCTCCCCTACACATTTTTCTAAAGGATATATTTATTTATTTATTTACTTTTATCCATTTTTACCCGCCCCCCCATTTTTGCTGTTTCTGTGCCCATTCACTGGGCAACTCTCTGCATCTGTTTTCTGCCCTCTTTTCTCATCCTTCTCCTCCTGTCTTCACTGGGATTCGAGCCTCAGAATCTCGATGTGGGAGAGAGGCATCTTACTGCCTGTGCCACCTTAGTTCCTGATTTTTTGGTGTGTCTTGTCTTGGCTATCCCTTGTGTCACTCTCCTGTTATGTCATCATCTTGCTGTGTGGAGTGCGGGGCCCGGCGGTTTGCCCGCGGAAGGGGTCTGACGGCATGCCTGTGCACAGGGCCTGGTGGCTCACCCATGCACGGGTCCTGGCAGTTCACCCACGGATGGGGCCTGATGGCTCACCCATTAGTGGGGCCTGGCAGTACACCCATGCACGGGGCCTGGCAGCTCACCTGCTTGCAGGGCCTGGCAGTGCACCTGCGCACAGGGCCTGGTCACCTACGCGCCTTCTACATTTTAAATTTTTACTGGGAGGTACCAGGGATCGAACCCAGGTCCCTGCATATGGAGATGGATGCCCAACCACCTGAGCCACATCCGTCCCCCTGCTATATCTCTTAAGGTTGACCAAAGATACCCAAAGTTACAGTCTTTTCCCATACAAGATGGTCATATAATAAATCAGGTTTAGTTTATCACCAGCATTCTAAAAACCAGACCTAGGGAGAAAAATTAGGTCTGGGGACACATGCATGGTTTCTAATATAGCGAATGTTTAGCCTACCCTGATTATCACAAAATCAGGTCAGCGAGAGTATTTGCATAGTTATTAGTCCTTCTAATAGCGCTTGAGGACAGTGCCTAGATGATAAAACTCAAGTAATAAAACCAAAGTCTAGCTGGTCTTTTTTACAGAACCAGTTAGCTTTTCTTTTATCCTTTTTACAGATTCTTTTACTAGACCTATGTGAAGCAAGAATTGTTTGCTATAGCATATGTTTTTCCTTTGTCTTGCTATCTGATTATTCATGAAAACTCTGCAAATGAATTTAAAATGAAACTACTTTTTGGGATTCCTAAAGATAAGCTTTGCCTTCTTAAGAAACAAAGACTTAGACAAACACTGGCACCATTAGAAATGTAAGTATTGTTTAATTCAAAGGAATAAGTCAATCATTGGTCCTATATTAAGTTAGGAAGATTCTTTTTAAAGTGGACTTAGTTCTTGCAAATCAAGTTGCAGAGTCTCTAAAGAGAACACACTGAGAATTGTAGAAACAATAGCCCCAATACTAGTTTTCATTCATGATGGGTTAGTTTTATTGTTAGTACTATAATGACCTCAGAAAAAATATTTTGTTTATATGGTCAAATCCAATTTTTATAAGACTGTACTTTGGAATTAATTATGTAATAAACATTAAGTACCAGAATGGATAGGCACAAGGAAATCCATTTTCTGAAATGTTTAATGGAACAGTATTACATCTTTGTCAGGAAATTTAGGTGGGGGGATTACAGATCTGACAATTAGTTGAATCAGAATATTAGCTGTTTTAGTTTGCCTATGGGCTGCTGATGCAAAGTACCAGAAATGTGTCAGCTTTTATAAAGGGTATTTATTTGGGGTAAAAGGCCATGAAACTCCCAACTCAAGGCACCATAAGAAGTTCTTTCTCACCCAAGTCAACTGCCACGTGTTTAAGCAAGATAGCAGGTGTTCTCTGCCTAGTCTCTCTTTCCCTCCTGGACGTCCTCTGTCAGGCTCAGCTGCTTTGCTTTCTTCCTGATTTCAATTGCAAGGTGGAATAGGATTTGCTTTTTAGGGATTCCTATATCAGTCATGGGTGTTCTGCTCTCTTCCCAAGTTCAACTGTAAGCTCTCAGGCACACAGCAAGGTTGGTCTCTTAATCTGCTCCATGGACCCAATCTCTTGGGGCTTCATGCTTAAGTGATCCTCTCTCATACACAGCAGGATCAAACATGGCAGTTCCCTTTTTCCTCCTCTGTCTATGAGAGTCTGTTTATATCAGACTCATCAAGGTGGATGAGCTCAATCTGAGTCACACTTCACTGACATAGTCCAATAAAAAGTCCTACAGCTATCTTAAAAGGTAGTCTAATCACAGGTCCCTCAACAGAATTTGATGCAATCAAAGGGTATCACACCCAGAAGAATAGATTAGTTTACAAGCTAATCTATTTTTCTCTTTTTGGGATTCAAAAAATAATTTCAAACTGCCACACTCCACCCTCTGAATCCCCAAAATATATGTCTTTCCATATGCAAAATACACTCATTACATCAAAATATTCCAAAAACCTTAAATCATTTCACTATCAATGCTAAGTACAAAAATCACATCAAAATCAGTTATAGGTATGTAGTTTGTATTGTGCTAAAAGTCCCCCCTTCTTGTGCGGCTGCAAAAATTACAAAACAAGTTATCTGCTTCCAATAAAGAAATGAGGTACTGATATAGGATAAGCATTTGCATTACCCTAAGAAAAAACTGGGAGGGAAACAGTCATGGGTCCCCAAAATTTCTGAAAACCTGCAGGGCATACTCTTACAGATTTCAAAGTCTGAGAGTCATCCTTAAAATGATGGTTTCTTCTACTTCTTGGGGCCTCATTTGTGCTCACCCATTCCTTGTGCTTGCCTGAACCAATACTTTTGGTTCCACCTCCTTCAAGCATCTGGGTGGTGACTAGACCTCACTTTCAAAGACTATTGGGGTGAAGCCATAATTTCCCCCATATTTGTGGGACAGTCTCAAACCCCTTCATACATTGAGGTGTTGGCAACATTCTTCCTAATCTCTGGCATATTCTCAGAGCAGTGGGGTGGCGATCTAATTCATCCCAAATTTTTGGAAACAGGCCCACCCCCCTCAGAGCAGCGGGATAGCGACCTAACTCTTTCCACCCTATGGGGAACAAGCACACCCACCTCAGAGCATTTGGGTGGTGAACTAACTCTCCCCAACCACCGAGTAATACACTCCACACTTACTGTAGCTAGGGTGGCCAAACTTTCCCTGAGCAATGGCCTGGAACATCCACCCTCTTCAAATGCCTGGGTAGACTCACTCTCTCTGTACACATGGATGGGGTCCCTCCCTTGGCCCAAGGAGATTTCTTAATTCTAGACCTCACTTTCCATGGATTTCCTCTTAAAGTCATTTGCCCTTCAATCTTTCCCTTCCATGTCCCTTTTAGTTCAGATTGAGAGTGGTTTCATTCCAAAAGATCTCACAAAAAGTTTGTTGGTTTACCATGCCGAAACCAGGGTTTCAAGTCATCAGACATTAAAACTTTCCACAAGTCCCTCCTGGATAATTGTATTTGCAATCCTGACTCACAAGTTCCAAACTTAGTTAATTCCTAAAATGGGGCAATTTCCAGAAGCTTGGAATTTCCCAGACCATCATTCTCTGGTATCTTTGTGCTCAGCTGTATAGTTTTCAGCAGTCTCTTTCCTCTTGCATTTTGCTATAAACTACAAGGAAAAGCCAGGCTGCATTCTCCACATTTACTTTGGAAATCTCCTCGGCTAAATGTCCAAGTTTGTCAATTTCAAATTCTGCTTTCCATCTAACATCATGAGTTAATCTTGCCATGTGTCCTGCAACATCAAAATAAGGATCACCTTTCCTCTAGTTTCCAATAGTAATTTTATTATTTCCTTCTAAGGTCTCATTGGAAACAACTTTAGGGCCCATATTCCTCCCTACAATCTCTTCAAAGCAAGCTAGGCCATTTCTATCAAGAAACTCACAATTCGTCTAAAAAATACCCATTACACATGTATAAAACCATTCCAGTATTTTTGGTAATTGTAGCAGGACAACCACACTCTCCTGATAAAAATTTGTGTTTTGGTTTGCCAAAGGCAGACCGATGTAAAGTACTAGAAATGTGTTGGCTTTTATAATGGGAATTTATCTGAGGTAAAAGCTACAGTTCCAAGGTCAAAAGACCAAGTCAAGGCACCATAAGAGGTGCTTTCTCACCAAAGTCAGCTGCCATGTATTGAAGCAAGATGGTGGGTGGTCTCTGCCTAGTCTCTTCTTTCCCTCTGGACTTCCTCTGTCAGTCTCTGCTGCTCTGCTTTCTTCCCGATTGCAGCTGCAAGTTAGCACAATGTTTGTGTCTTAGGGAGTCCTATATCAGTCACGGCTGTTCCTCTCTCTTCCCAAGTTCAGCTGTAAGCTATCAGGCACATAGCAGGGCTGGTCTCCCCCTGAGTTGCTCCATGGGCCCAGCCTCTTGGGGCTTCATGCTTAAGCCATCCTCTCTCTTACCCGGCAGCATCCAACATGTCAGTTCTCCTTTTCCTCCTCTGTCTGTCTATGTGAGTCTGTTTATATCAGACTCATTAAGGGGAATGGGGTCAACCTGAGTCACGCCTCACTGGTATAGTACAATAAAAACCCCTACAGCTATCTTAACAGGCAATCTAATCAAAGGCCCCTCAACTGAATTTAATATAATTAAAGCGTATCACACCAGAGTAAATAGATTAGTCTACAAACATAATATTTCTCTTTTTGGGATTCATAAAATAATTTCAGGCTGCCACAGTGGTTATGGTCTGAGAAATAGAATTTGTTGGTAGAAGAACAAATGGGTTTAAAAGTAATGGGTTAAAGATAAGGGAGATCATATTGATAAAACTTTTAGTTAATTAATGAGTGGTTAAATACAATAATAGCCAAAATTAGTGGTAGATTGAGGGGAAATGAAAAGGGTGAAAATCATGAAATTAATCTTGTTTTGTCATGTTGAGTAGCACCTGTCTACTTCTGTAGTCATTATCTTCTGGAGAATTTTTAAGAATCATCAATTTGAGATTTCCCAATGGAATGGATTTCCAGAGGTCATGAGAAACTGATATGTCTTTTAGTTGGGGAGGATGCCTCCAAGGATCAACACCTTGAAGTTTTATTGTTGGGTCTGATATTAACATTCCCCAACAAGGTTCTTTTCATTGAGACTAGAGGGCAGTTTTCTCTGATGTCTTTTACAGAAGCCTGTATCTCAAGATTTTATCTTGCTGTGGGTGTTGATTTCAAACTTTTGGTGATGAAACTCGAGGCATCATAGAGTCTATTGTGGTATTTAGTAATATTAACTTGTAATATTGTAAAATATAAGTTTACATGTAAAATTTTCAAATGAGTTGGGAAGCCTATTAGCTCAAAGAAGATAAACTGTGAGTTCCAGAGAAGGTATATTTTATTTCCATATAAGCTAATAGAATTTCTAGTGTTTCTGAGAGCTATACTTATTTTAGTTTTAGAAGTTCACTATTTACCTTTATTTTTTTGAAGTTTGTTAGTGAATAGAATAGCAGAGGTTTCAGTAATAGATAAGGTTAGATACTTATAGATATGCCCCTATTTCTAGAAAGAAAAATTGGAATTTCCAAGATTGAACACGAGCAATTAAACATATTTTGGCCATGGTTAGAGCCATATCTCTTTGACAAGAAGCATAAACTTATTGTTAGAATAAACAACAATAAAGAAAACATAATTATAGCCCTTCTCGGGGGGATTTATCTAAAATCCATTTTCAAAGGGAACTTAAGGCTTTGTTTGCTGCCAATGTCATACTTCCACCATGTGGATTAAACATGTTGGTCAATTATCATCACAAATGTGTTCTTGAAGATGACAGGAAATCTCTGGTTTTAAAGCATTTTGAAGTCATACTTTAACTCAAAATCATACCTATTATAAATTTAAATATTTGTTCTTTTACACTGTCACCTGGAAGATCCAGGCAAGGGAAATGAATCTAGCTGTGAAAACTTATTTAATTATGGGAGAAGTATATACTTCAAGAATAAATTCAACATGACATAGCACAATAAGCTTTGCAATTTGTAATGTTTTTTACTTTTTAAAGTATGAACTATTAACAAGTATTATTGAATCAGGGTTATCCATTGGGGGTATTTACATCTGTGAGGAATATGGATATTGCCCTAATAGTGGTAATCAGTCATGGTCTTCTCCTTTGGGTGAGGGAAAAAGGTTGGCTGGGGTTAGAATGTTGCAATAATGAATAGTGATCTGTGAAGGGGAAGTAGCAATTAATTAGAAATTTGGCTAGTTGCTGAGAAGTATTTGCTGATTTTTGTCAATTGAAGAGTTTTGTAAAGCATGGGGAACCATTAAGTTTAGTGTAAACTTTAGAGCTAATTAACTGAAGCTTTTATATTCCTGTTATAGTTTTAAGATAAGGTAGATGTGTGTTGGCTACTTTTACTGGTTTGAAGCTGTATGTATCCCAGAAAAACATGCTCTTAAATCTAATCCATTCCTGTGGTTGTAAACCCATTGTAAATAGGACCTTATGATGAGACTACTTCAGTTAATGTGTGACCCACCTCATTCAGGATGGGTCTTAAACCTATTACTGGAGTACTTTATAAACAGAATGAAATTCAGGCACACAGGGAGAAAGATGTGGAAGCAAGAAGCTGAAAGCAGTGAAAACTGGAAAAGAAGGGAGAGACCACTAGATGCAGCCATGTGCCTTGCCATGTTACTGTGGAGCCTAAGATTGCTAGAAGCGAGTCTTTGGGACGAAAGTATGACCTCGACGATGCCTTGATTTGGTGAACATTATCTCGGCTTCAAAAACGTAAGTTAATAAATTCCCATTGTTCAAGCTGAAGTATTTCATGGCATTTTGCTTTTTTTTTTTTTTTTTTAAAGATTTATTTTATTCGTTTATTTATTTCTCTCCACCCCCTTCTTGTTTGCACTTGCTGTGTATGTTCGTTTTCCTTGTTTCTTTGGGAGCCACTGGAGGCAGAACCTGGGACCTCTGATGTGGGAGGGAGGTGCCTAGTTGCTTAAACCACCTCTACTCCCTGCTTTGTTGTGTCTCTCATTATGTTTTTCCTCCCCATCTCCTGTTGCATTAGTTTGCTGCACCTCCCCATCACATCAGCTTACTGTCTTCTTCAGGAGGCACCAGGAACCCCTGCTCCCTGCTTTGTTGTATCTCTCATTATGTTTTTTCTTCTTGTGTCTCTTGTTGTGTCAGCTTGCTGCACTTGCCCATCATGCCAGCTCACTGTCTTCTTTAGGAGGCGCTGGGATCCGAACCAGGGACCTCCCATATTATAGGCGGGAGCCCAGTCGTCTGAACCACATCCGCTTCCCAGGTTTTTGCTTTAAGTAGCCTAGGATACTAAAACACTTCTGGACTGAAAAACTGAACTAAGCAGTCCTGTGATGATTCCCCTGTATTAGAGTCAATGCCCCTCATGCTTGTCCAGACTTGTAAGGACAGAATGGAAAAACATTTATGAATTTAGAATATTGGAAACAAATAATTTTGTAGACAGTTTTTATACCAGTCTCCATGTTTAAATAAGAATATGCTTTTTTTTAACCTGAAAATATGAGACTTAAAGGGGGAGGTACCAATTAGATGTCTTCAATGAGAAGACTCTCTGGAACGCTCCAATGGCAGATGATAAATGGATATCTAAACAAAAACATTTTTTTAAAAACTAATTAGAGCCATTCAAAGATGGATCAGATTTTTTTTTTTGTTCTTGTTGGGAATGAGGAGGAATAATGAGTTTTTCAATCAAAGCCTTGACTGTCACGTACTGAAATACTTCAGTAAGAACTCAAACATTGTTTGGATGGCTAGAATGGATTTCTAAGGCTCTTTAAACCATAAAGTTACATGAGTGTACAAAAGGCTCTAGTTGGAAGGTACAAATGGATATTCTAAAAAGAATGGACATTCTATGCTTCAAAATATTCTCAGGTATATTTATAGTTTGAAGAATTTTGTCAACTCTTTAGGGATGCACAACAAACATATTATCTTAATCTTAACCAGAGTTTCTCTGGGTCTGAATCCATATTAAATAGGACATTTTAAAGATGGTTCTTTGTTAGCGTGTGGCCAACTGAAGCAGGGTTGGCATTTATCTGGATTTTTGGAGGCCTTTTGAAGAGAAGGCTCAGGGAGAAGCCTGAAGTCATCAGAAACAAACAGAGCAGGTGGAGAGGAGAGGACATTGCCATGTGATGGGAAGCTGATATAAGCCAAAGAATACAAAGGATTAATGACAGCCAGCACCAAATAGCTGCAGTATTCATGGAGAAAACAACCCTTGTCAATATTTGGATTTTGGAACTCTTCTAGCCTCCAAATCATGAAGAAATATTGTTGTTAAGTCAAAAACAGTTATTGCTTTTTGATAGCAACTCTGGCAAACTAAGTTGCTCTTAGCTTCCTAATAGGTATTCAAGAGGGAGGCAGAGATCTGAATATTAAGAAGTACATAATTGTATAGAAACCCATAAACCTAAAAGTTGATGTACATGGGAGTGAATTTGGATGAGATTATTTTGCAGAAAAAATGTTTTCCTTAATAAATACTATGCATTGCTTAATCAAATTCAGAAATTTGGTTAAGAGGAAAGACAGTCTTGATGACATGGTATTAATCTTATAAGGCTGTTTGTTGCTGTGAAATCATCAGTCTCTGTCTTAGTACGCTGTGATTTTCATTATTTATAAAATGAGGATTAGTCAAAACCTACTTTTGCTATCTCAAAGTAATAGCATTAGATACGTGAAGATCTTTTGTAAGTGGTAATGCACTATGAAAGTTTTATTATGGATAACCATAAAATTATCCACTGGACGTCTTATTGTGCTCTGTAGCAATATGTAAGGGCAACAATGGTTGCCTTCTCAGCTTCCAATCACTGTTGTCTATTGTTTTGCATCTTGAAGTTTGGCTGGTCTGGAATGATTGATTGGTCCCCCTTCCTAGCTCCAGTAATAGCTCTAATTGGACTAAGCCTATAATTGCATCCCATTCATGTTGTCACAGTGATTGAATCAGAGACAATCACTTGGGTTAGTTCAGAATGTCTCTTCTTAGGAAACAAGAATAAGAAAGAATATAGCTCTCATGTCTTCTGGGAAGATCTTGAGGCCATGAGAGGAGGCAGCTCTTCCCTCTCGAAAGTAAACAAGATATAAATGGAAAGAAACTGTTTCTTTGGACTCACTGAGCTATATTACATTAACATGTGCCAGAAAACTCATTAACCTTGTGGATGTTTGAATTTTGTGAGTCAGTAAATCCCATCTAGCTTGAGTTGAGATTTCTGATTCTTCAACTGAAACCACCGTGATTGATAAGACATTTAATAAATTTGGACCCCTTGAAAATTTTATTGTAAAGAATGCAATGTAGATAATGACAATATTGTTACTCAATTTAATTTTAACCAATAAGAAAGAACTTGGTAATGATGATTGTGGTAGGCGCCCCCCAAAGATGTCCATGTCCTAATCCCTGGAACTTGTGAACATGTTACCTTACATGGCAAAAGGTACATTGCTCATGTGATTAGGTTATGGACCTTGAGATGGGGAGATTATCCTTGGTTATATGGTTGGTCCATTGCAATCTAATTATGAGGGTACTTACATGTCAAAAATAGTGGCAAGTGAGGCAGAATTAGAGAAGGAGATGTGAGGTTGGAAACAGAGGTTGGACTGATGCAATTGCTGACTGGGGGATCACCAGCCAAAGGAATGTAAGCAGCCTCTAGAAGCTGGAAAATGCAAGGTTCAGATCCTCCTCTAGAGCCTCTGAAAGGAATTGACGCCTTGATTTTAGCCTCATGAAACCCATTGTTCTTCTGACCTCCATATCTGTAAGTTAATAAATTCTTGTTGTTTTGACCACTAAGTTTATGGTAATTTATAATAGCAACAATAGGAAATGAATACAATACGGAAGTGACAGGGAGTTCTAAGAGAGTAAATATAAATACAATTTTGGTGTTTTCAGTACAGAAAAGGAAATGCTTAGCATAACTAGATATATTTCCTATATAATAGGAAAGTTAATCTAATAAAAAGAAAAAAGATAGGTATGAGTTCATGACCACAGACACTAAAAGAGAATATGGATTAAAATAAAATTTCTAAGTTGAAGGTTTGACAATTTTGTGATAATGTGAAGGAAGAAAAACCAGAGGAATGTAAACATATCATATAATTTCATAAGTGGTTCTATGTTAAGGCCCAGGCTTTTAGGGCAAAAGAGAGCATGAGAGAGCAAGAGTGAGAGCGAGAGGGAGAGACTTAGTTTGTATGTGTGTTTGGGGGTTGTCATGGATAATGAAAATATATATGGTTATTTCAGGAATCTATGACAGTAGAATAATAAATTTTAAACACAGAATGAACCCAAGTAAATCTTGTTACAGATATGAAGAGATGGTCTTTGGCATAATTTTTTATTCCTGTCTGAGATTCTGTCTTCTAAATTATAGCTTTCCTCATGATGTACCCTGATAGATTGTAAGGATTCATAGATGTGGATCCCTTCACCATAGAGTCAACCTTGCAAGTCTGGGGTGGCTGGTGCCCTTGGGCCAGTTGCCACTGGTTTCATCTGTTTGCTCCATTTCACTGTTTAAATATTATAATTTTCTCTGTGTGACATGATGTGTCAACATTTGGGAAGCACTGTTCTATATCAGAGATAATCATTCTATAACCAAAAATGGGAAAACAAACTGATTAGTAGTGTTGTAAAGCCCAGAAAAGGTAAAGAGATATTCTAAGACTGGCTATCCATTTTCAATGGCTCAAAGGCACCAGACCCAGATGAAATAGATCCTAGGGGACTGAACTTGGTTGCAGAGGAAATGTTCTTGTTTATCTTTGAAAAGCTTGGAAAACAAGAGATATGTGAGCAGTTTATAGTTAGGAAAATATCTTAAAATTTTAAAAGATTAGATGTTTTAGGCAGAAAGCCACAAATCATTGGCTTGGTATATATCATTGCTGTATTTCTAGACTGGATAGACTGGATGAGGGTTCGTGAATATTTAGCAAAGAAATCAGTGACTACTGGAAAAGAGATAAAACATAGTGGAGAGGAGGATGTGTGTTTCGAGTCATGGTTCATGCTACAGCTGTGTTCAAATCTAACATTTTATTAGTCATAGTATTTACAATAACAACAGTCTAGAACAGTAGTTCTCTGGCATTTGCCCATTAGAGGGTCAGAGATAAACCCAAGAAAACTACAGTGACCTTCCACCTCAGCGAAATTTCTAGGTGTCCAGTAGTGTGGGCATGTGGAAATATTCTTTTAAAAGTGAAGGATAAGCTGTTGCACCTGGCTCTTCCTACATCCAAAAAAAGAGGTGTAACACCTACTTGGCCTCTTTGGAGTTTGGAGACAACATATTCCTCATTTGGGTGTTGTACTGCAATCCATTTACTGAGTGACCAGAAAAGCTGTTAATTTTGAGTGGGGCCTGGAATAAGAAGAGGCTCTGTGACTGCCCAGGCTCCTGTGCAAGTTTTCCTGCCACTTGGGCCATATGATCCAGCAGATCCAATGGTGATGGGAGAGTCAGTGGCAAATAGAGATGCCATCTGGAGCCTTTGGCAGGCTAGTATAGGAGAATCACAATGCAGACCCTTAGGATTTTGGCCATCCTCTGCATTAATGAGTCTCCTTTTGAGAAACAGCTTTTGTCCTTCTACTGGGCCTTAGTAGGGAGTGGATGCTTAACCATGGGCTACCACATTATCCTGAGACCTGATTTGCCTATCATTATATGGGAGTTGCCTGAGCAGCCGAACCATAAATTTGGGCATGCATAGCAGCTCTCCGTCATAAAATGGAAGTGTTATCTAAGAGATAGGGCGCAAGCAGGTCCTGAAGGCACATGTAAGTTTCATGCCCAAAAGCCCTTTGCCACCACTCCTGGCACATTACCTTCTCTTTCCCAGCCCTCAGCTATGGCCTCTTGGGGAATTCCTTACCATCAGTTGACTAAGGAAGAGAAATCTCAGGCCTGGCTTATAGATGGTTCTGAACAATATGAAGTTTCCACCCCAAAGTGAATCACTGCAGCACTGCAGCCCCTTTCTGGGTACAGTGAAGGGAAATCCTTCCAGTGGGCAGAACTTTGTAAAGTTCTTGGAAGGAGAAATCACCAGAGGTGTATTTATATACTGATTAATGTGCTGTTGCTAATGGCTTGACTGGATGGTCAGGGACTTGGAAGGAACATAATTGGAAGTTTGGTGACAAAGAAGTCTGGGGAAGAGGTATGTGGATAAACCTTTCTGAGTGGGAAGAAAAACATGAAAATATTTGTGTCCCATGTGAATTCTTACCAGAAGATGCCTTCAGCAGAGAAAGATTTTAATAATCAAGTGGATAGATGACCTTTTCTGTGGGTAGAACTTGGTCTCTTTCCCCTGCCATCCTTTCTTTACTCAGTGGCCATGGTGGTAAGGATAGAGGTTATGCATGGTCTAAGCAATATGGACTTGCCCTCACCAAGGTGGACCTAGCGATGGCCACTGTTGAGTGCCCAGTCTGCCAACAGCAGAGATCCACAACTAGTCCTTGATATGGCACCATTGCCCAAGGTGATCAGCTTGCTAACTGGCAGCAGGTTAATTACATTGAATCACCTCCATCTTGGAATGGGCAGTGATTTATTCTAACTGTAACACATACTCTGGATATTGGTTTGCCTTTCCTGCATGCAACACTTCTTCCAAAACTGTCATCTGTTGACTTACAGAATGCCTTATCAACCATCATGATATTCACACAGGATTCCTTCTGATAAAGGAACCCACTTCA
Source organism: Cabassous unicinctus (assembly GCA_029593785.1). Taxonomy (NCBI): domain Eukaryota; kingdom Metazoa; phylum Chordata; class Mammalia; order Cingulata; family Chlamyphoridae; genus Cabassous; species Cabassous unicinctus. Next base: position 12,417 of record JAQZBX010028519.1, on the reverse strand, counting down.
CAGCAAATGATGTGTGGGAATGGGCACATGCTCATGGAATCCACTGGTCTTACCATGTTCCCTGATCAACTGGATTGATAGAATGGTGGAATGGTCTTTTGAAGATTCAATTATGGTGTAAACTAGGTGGCAATACCTTAAAAGGCTGGGGCAACATTCTCCAGGAAGCTGTGTATGCTCCAAATCAGTGTCCTCTCTATGGTACTGTTTCTCCCATAGCCAGGATTCACGGGTCCAGGAGTCAAGGGCTGGAGATGAGAGTGGCACTAATACCCCTAGTGATACCCTGGAAAAATTTTTGCTTCCTGTTCCTGCAACCATAACCTCTGCTGATCTACATGTCTTAGTTCCAAAAGGAGGAGTGCTTCCACCAGGAGACACAACAACAATGATTCCATTGAATTAGAAGTTAAGACTACCACTTGGCCACTTTGGGATCCTCATGCCTCTGAATCAACAGGCAAAGAAGGGAATTATTTTACTGAAGGGGTAATTGATCCTGACTATCAAGAGGAAATAGGACTGCAACTACACAATGGAGAAAAAGAAGAGTTTGTCTGGAATACAGGGGATCCCCTAGGGCGTCCCTTAGTACTACCATGCCTTGTGATTAAAGTTAATGGAAAATTGCAAAGACACAATCCAGGCAGCACTACAAATGGCCCAGAAACTTCAGGAATGAAGGTTTGGGTCACCACACCAGGCAAAGAACCATGGCCAGCTGACATGTTTCCAGGGAACCTGTAATGGGTAGTTGAAGAAGGTAGTAATAAATATGAACTTTGACCATGTGACCAGTTACAGAAATGAAGACTGCAATGGTTATGAATATTTCTTCCTACTTTTGTTATGAGTATGTTTGCATATCTACATAAAGAAAATATCTTTGTTTCTTACCTTTCTTATCCCCTTATCATATGACATAAATTGTATTATTTTCATGTCATAATATTTAACTTATAGGATATCCAGTTTAAGAGTAAATATTACCCAAAGACTTGCACTCTATTCTGGAGAGATTTAGTCATTTCCAGTTGTTCTCAGGAAGTTTTGAATCTTTAGGTGAAAAATATGTCTGTTATTGTTTCTATTTAGAGATTCAATTTGGTTTAAGATGAAGTGTATGGCTGCCAAGTTGACAAAGAATCAACTGCGATGGTTAGGCTCATATGTCAATTTTGCTGGGAAATGGTGCCAGTTATTTGGTCAAGTAAGCACTGGATTAATAGTTACCCTGAGGACATAAATCATTAGTAAGTTGATTGCATCTATGGCTGATTATATCTATAATCAACTGAGGAGATTGCCTTCAGCAATGAGAGACATCTCATCCGATCAGTTGAAGGCCCTAAAAGTCTCGAGACGTGATAATTTCAACAGTTAGAAGAGAAAATTCCCATCTCTATGTCATCCAGCCATCTTCTGGAGAATTCATTGAAAACCTTCATGGCAGTTCCCAACTTGCAATCTGCTCTATGAAATTTGGACTTGTGCTGTTCTGAGTATAGCAAGGAGCTGTATAAAATGACAACTTCCTGCCAAAATGAGAGGGATACTTCAGTCAAAGAACGACTTGGCCAAGTCCTTCGTGGAGAGTATTTAAATGTATTAGGGCAATCCATGCTTAGTGGCAATGCTCCAAAATGTGTTTATCAAATGCAATGAATGTACCACACTGATGAAAGATATTGTTTATTTGGGATAATGTGGGACGTTTGGGGAGTGGGGCAAATGGGAATTCCCTATATATTCTCTGTAACATTTATGTAATAGAAGTATCTTTTAAAAAAAAAAAAATAAAAAAAAAATAAATGTATTAGGGCATTTATGTGGGGTCCTTAGCCTCAGCAGTAGGAGGAGAGATGGCGTTTTTTGAGTTTGATGATCCGCGTCTACCAATAAGTTGGTGGGTCTTTTTATCGTGGTTGCTATGTACAAGTGAGGCACAAAATAAGCTCTAAAAGATTGTAGCACTTTGCTGAAGATTAAAGGTACTTACATTTAAAGATGTTTATCAAGGCATGCAAGGGTACATGTCACTTCTACAGAATCAAAGAAGCAAATGTTTGTGTTGTTTACACCAGTTGAGAAAGGTCAGATTGTTGCAGTTTTACTGACTTCAGATGTACTGATTCTCAGGCACTTGTTTCCTGAGACAAATATTGTGACTAACTGAATCTAGCTTGCAATTTAATTTAAGGAAAGGGCAGTAAGAGTTGGGGGATGCTAAGTTAACTATGCCACATCCGCATTCCCTTAGTTGTGAGAGACAATTTTATAAAATCTCACAATATTTACAGATATCTCCTGTTGGTTTTCTTTCCCTGGGAACCTTGACTGATACAGCATGAATCTTCAAAAATGCATGGCTACTACTTAGGACGACCTAATTTTTGCTATGTGCATATGCAGGCCCACTGAGGCTAGATCTTCTGATTTTTCAAAATAAATCTAAATCCTGAGTTTTTTGAAAATTAGTTCAATATTAAAATTCTGTTAACTGATTACAAATATTTAAAATTTATTATTTAGGCCAGGAAATATACATTTGTTATCTCAATTTGGCACTTGGTCCTATAGCTTATTTCTTCATGTTAGATATAGTATTCAATGTTGACTCCAGAAGGAAGACTTTGGAGGGGACTGTAGTTAAACGCCAATATGAAAAAAGAATAGCATAAAAATTAAGAGTGGTTTTGGAATTAGGTGCTCCTGGGTCCAATCCCCAAGTCCACCATTTACTATCAATGTGATGTTGAGCAAATTATTGAATGCATTTTAGCTTTAGTTTCTTCCCCTGCAATTTGTGTGTAATAATACCTATGTGATGGAATGGTAGTCAAGATTTATAGATAATGTATGAACCCTGTTGTGGATAATGACTCTGGTTAATAGTACATTAGAAGAACGTTCTTTCATGAACTAGAAAAATTGTATGTCACTAATACAAGGTGTTAACAATAAGGTGATATATGGGAAAAGTACAACTAATACAAACTATGGACTGTAGTTCAATTAATATTAATTCTTAATATTTTAATAATCTTTCAACAATTGTTACAAAGTTACCACTCCAATTCGACTTTATTTATTTTTAAAAGTTCAGCTCTTTATTGAACATTTTACAAAAGAGAGGTCTAGTCAAAAAGACCAAAGCCCATGTCATCATCTGATCATCTGATTCCTCAGATTCTTCTTTCTTTGCTTCCACTTTCTTCTCCTCAGCTGGGGCAGCAGTGGGGGCGGGGGG
>JAQZBX010028518.1:0-27784 GCA_029593785.1 Cabassous unicinctus | reverse complement strand
GGGGGGGGGGTTAGGTGTGTTAAAAATAGTTATTTTCCTATTACATCAGCATTTGCAGATATTAATACTTGGATTTTCCAAACAGTTTTAAGCACTCTAATTTAAGTAAATATCAGCTCTACCAGGCATACCATTTAACAATTCATCTTCTACCCCTCCAGTACAAGGAGGAACGAGTCATTTCTTGCTAGTGACCTCCATCTGATAGGGCAAGTAAAGTCCTTCGTGCTTAGCTCTCAAGACTGTGCTTGCTTCCCATAACCTCTTAGTGCTTCAGGCGTCCTAATCCTTGGGGAAGAAGGCTTTCCCTGAGGCCCTGAGTTCACCACTCCGGTTGGGGCAGGTTTCGCATTCTCTCTGGCCTCTAGGAAATCTTCTCCTATATTAACCTTAATAATTATAATGAAACTGAAAAGGTATTGACCCAATACTATGTGCCAGGCACTAGGCTGAGCAATTTTTATATGTTATCTCATTTAATCATTTAGGATAACCCCATAAATGGTCATTATTATTATCCCTATTTCACAGATAAGAAAATTTAGGTCAAGGGGAATTAAGTAATTTTCCCAAAGGCGCAGTTAGGTCTGACTCCAAAGCCTGTGTGTGCACTCTGACCCCTCTCTCCATAAGGATAGACCCAGTATTATATTATATATTCTATTGTTTCAACCTAATCATTCCCTTCTGCTTTCTATGACTCGTTGATCTAAGGATACTCAGAGGCCATGACCTTGCCTTTGCCCCACAGGCGACCTAGGCCCCAGTCAACTATCTTGCTCTTAATTCAGACTGTTGTGTCTCACCCCAGGGGTGTGGCTTCTACTCTAACCACTGAAATAATAGGCTCTGAACCCTTCTTTTTCTGTGTGTTGTAACCTAGGGTTAAGGGTTCAGAGTGTGTGTGTGTGTGTGTGTGTTTAATGCAATGGTTTTGGCTGATTTGCTCTCATCTTTTTTTCTTCCTCTTCAGTATTTCTATGAGTTACTGAATCCCATCTGAGGAAGATTGCACAGCAAGTCCTGAGAAGCTTCCCATTTTCACCTTATTGTACCATCTTTGAAAGTTCCCATCAATTCCTAAAGGTCCCTTGGTACATATTCTTATGATTCCTAAAGAAGAGTAATTTTTATTGAAAGTTAAGTAATTAAGAAAAGATGTCTATGGCATATTGTTAAGTGAAAAATGCAAAGTGTATATGGTATCTTCCCAAAAAGGATGAAAAAACTGCTATTCTTGGTATTTTTTGGGGGGGGGATATGAGGAACTTTACTGAATAGATAAGGAATGGGGCAGAAGGGGATTGAGCTATATACCTTTATATTTTTTGATGTTTCAAACATATGAATATATTACCAATTTTTAAAATGCTAGTAACTTTTTTTGATGGGCAGGAGAGGGTGTTTTGCTACAAAAGTAGGTAAACAATAATAAATAATAAATGAATAAAGCAGTTTTGAGAAGGAACGCAAAGACAAAGAACCTGTTCCAGAAGAATGTTCAGGTGAGTGAGTATTTCACATAAATCTGGTAATCTGAAACATCCAGCATTATGGGTCATTTGAGCAATGATCTGAAAGCAATCAGTTGGGCAATGGAAAGTACTGATACAGCATATGTCTCCTATTTTTTGTACTGCACAAACCTAGGGGTCAGGGACTTTTCCTCTCATACTGCTAGAACTCAATAAATGTTTAGTAGTAATAGGGAAAGATTGCCACACAGATTCCCTTCAACACTAAGAGGAGCAAGAAGCCATTTCCGTGTGATTTGTTGAGTCCTAAAAAAAAACAACAGAACCTTTTGGGGCACAGTCGAGTTGACATCAGCTCAATCTCTACTTAATAGCATAAAATAGAAGGCAGTCAAGTAGGCAACTGTGCCCTCATTCACCTTCCTGTCCCTAGTCTTGGAGAATAGCTAAATCCTGCTCTAGCCCAGTCCCACAGAGCTCCTAAAACAAATGACTCAAGGAAGCTAGGATCGGTTCTCAGGGAATCTGAGAACTTGCTTGCTTTAGTTTATTACCTCCAAAATACTGATGTGCACATTCCAGGGTAAAAGGATAAATCCCCAAGGCCATCCCTGAAAGCTCCTTGGCCTTCTCAGTCTTCTTTGGCTTGATGATGACCAGGACTGACTCCCACCCCTGAGAGCAGAATGGATTGGACGTGACTTCAGGCCTTCTCTGTCTCCATTCAAGTCTATCTCCCTGGCATCTGAGAAACAAGATAAATGTCAGCTTGGTTTCTGTCTTATCACTCTTGTAGCAGCTGGGATTTCATCCATATTTAAGCATATTTGAGAAATGTTAAAGTGACTAAAAACAAGGGGAGGAAGTGAGTAGTGGTTTAGTATCCTAGGCTGCTCCAGCAAATGCTATGAAATGGTTTGGCTTAAACAATAGGAATTTATTAGCTTACAGTTTTAAGACTGGGAAATGTACAAATGAAGGTATCATCAAGACGATGCTTTTTCCCAAAGACCTTGCCACATGGCAAGGCACATGGCCGGGTCTCCTTCTCTTCCAGGTTTCGTTGAATTTCAGCTTCTTGCTTCTTGTAGCTTTCTCTCTCTTTGTATTCATTTCATTTTAAAGGACTCCAGTAACATGATTAAGACCCATCCTGAATGAGATGGGTCACACCTTAACTACAGTAACCTCATGGAAAGGTCCTAGGTACAATGGGTTTACACCCACAGGAATGGATTCGATTTAATAGCATGCTTTTCTGGTGTGCCTACAGCTTCAAACCATCTCAGGTAATAAAGCTGAATTTCAGCTTTTTCTGATCCAAGAGTTGTAGAAGTCTGATGGATTCAGCAATCCCAAACCATTCCAGTCTAGGATCATATGGGGGGCTGGCAATGGAGAGTTGGCTCCTTTCATTACAGAAGTCTAAATCCAAGATAGTCATTGAAATGTCTGATCACTAATCTGAATTTTTTATGTTTTGTTTTTTTTTAAATAGAGGCATTTTAAACATAAAAATCTTCTGAATCTATCTTAGTTTGCATGCAGGTATTTTATTGGGGAATGCTGTCAATAACTAAATGTGTAAGGAAATGAGGGAGACAGGATGGGGCAGAAGGAGAAGTTGAAGTACAATTCAGTCACAACAGATTCAGCTAATTCCCTGGGGAGCTCTGAAGATGGGATGGACCCTTCAGAGGTGTCTAAAAATGATTAAAATGTTTGGGCCTTGGTACCACTTCACAGAACAATCATTGGCTATGACTACCCCAGGGAGAGGTGTATCCTTGGGCGTGGCATGTGCCTTAGGCTGAGGGCACTTCCTGGAGAGGGACACAGCTATGGACCTTCAGCAGACACCACTCCTGGGGATGGGAGAATAAACACTTTGGTCCTGAAAGGGGAACTTGGCAGCACACAACAGCATCCACTACATAATTAAATGCCAAAACGAATACCAGACAAATGGATCATAGCTCTGTAAGTAGCATGCAGTTAGCCCAGAGAATACGGTAATATGAAATTTGATGGAGCTGTGCTCTGGCTGAATATGTTAGGAAAGTTCTTGAAGCCATAATTGTCTGTGTATGATTACCTTCTGACTCTGAAATTGCCAGTTCAGTAAGCAAAAGGAGGCTGATTAAAAATCATATCTATTCTAAAACCCTCAGAGGCAGGACCTCTCAGGGTCAATTCAAAAGAGCATTCTTGCTACAGATTCTTCCACATTTTTTCCATCTCTGTGTATTCCATGAGCAGGTGGCCACTACCTGCGGCTGATAATTACAGGCTTTATGTATGCTGCACTATGAAAGGAACTTGTCTGTGATGCCAGGGCTGACAGGGAAGTACGCTGCATATGTCTGACCCTGTAAAAGGGGGGGAAATACTCCTTTTGTTATGGGCCATAGGGTTTTCAAGGCTGCTATCCATGGCAAGCTTTTACCATGCTTAAGGGCTACGGGCCAAGCTTACAACCTTTTAAGAGCTTGTCAGCAGAAAGTCCATTCACTGAAAGCCTTGGTTGTCCCTTGCAATCCATGGGTAATCAGAGCCATATTGTGTGCCCCCCTTTATAAAAAAGCAAAAGTTTTACAGCTCCTATCACTAAAAATATTTAATATTGCACCTTTATTTTCCAATAACAATAATAATAGAGAAAATGCTGCCATGGACCTTGTAGGAAAAAAATGTTTTGATCTTTGGGAAAAATTTATTTTCTTCTGGGATGGAACAAGGCAGGTGTTTTGACAACATCTAAAAAAGCGGCACAGCAGTTCTGGGCAGGAATATTGTGAAAGCTCAACTGAAGTTACAAGAACAATTGAAATGAGGAATTGGGCCCCTATCTGGGTAATTATACCCTCCCCTCTCACCCCACACCCAATTCACATCCACTGATAGTTGTCAAACAAATATGTATTGATTCAGTTATTATAGATATTAAACAATATCACATTATTGCATTACCATTGTTATTAAAATAGTTTATTAAATATTACAGGTACTTAGACAATTCGTAATAAGATGCTCATAATCTAAATTAGGTCAGAGATTAACAGTAGAAAAAAGTGGCGTGAGTATTGTCCAGATTACTTAAGAGCATTGTGACAGCAGTATTTTTATTCTTTATGATTTCTAAAAAAGTTACTTGAAAATATGAGAATATACTGAAAATCACATATTATTTACTCAATCATAGGAATATTTGGGGAGAAAAGACAAAGTTGTGGGATTTTAGAATTAAGAGGTTACTTTTGAGATTATTGAAAGCAAGTCCACTATTTACAAACAAGGAAAGAAGTCCAGAGAAGTTGAATGAATCATCCAGAATCCCACATTCCGGACAAGGATCCAGGCCTCCTGAGACGCTGGCAGTCTTCTTTCCGTTAGAAGAAACACATGCTGTGTTTACTAACGTTTATATGTACAAGTTAGTGGCAAATTTTCAATAGCTAAAAGAAAAGGAAGGCCTAGATAGATGCTTTTGACTAGCTGAGATTCAGGGCTGTTTCTTGTACTCCACAGAAAAATGGATTAAAGGCAGTATGAGACCCAACACGATCTGAGCCTCAGGCACAGCTGATTGTCTCACGGCACTCTGATGGTGCTTGTCAACTTGTGACCCTGCAGGCAGGCCAGGAGCTTCATCATTTCTGGTTTTCACATCCTTATGCTAGAATCATCACAGAATTTAGAGGGCTGCTATGGCAACAGCACCCAGGGAGAATTCTAGAACTCTGGATGCCAATCTACTCGTAGATTCCCAAAGTCCACTATGTTCAGATTCCCATATAATAGCAGACATTCGCAAACTGAAGGCTTCTACCAAGAAAAGATGAGTCACTGTTCTGCTAAGGTTAACCCTACAGATGTGGCCCACATATACGAATATTCTAAAACAGAGGAAAAGGCAACCAGAGAAGTCAGATAGCACCAACCTTGAGAGCCTATTTCTTTTATTTCACAGGGCTGTTCCATGACTGCTAACTCCTGGGGCATAAATGCATTTCCCCATTTTTCAGATATTTTTAAAAGTCCATTTTGGGGGAGGGGAGGTGTGCATGAGCATCAGTCATCTCTGGAATGATGTGCACAACCCATCCTAACTAGTACACCTGGTCTGCAATGCAGGATGTTGATAGTGCTGATTTGTAAGCAATATGTTTATTTCTTCAAATGAGGGTGTTGCATATTGGTATTGCCAGGAGCAGATGACAAAGTCTGCCAGTTGATGGCTGCCACATCCCAGTTGAGCTGACGTAAGTCTGCAAATACTGCATTAATGTGCATCTATCTTCCAACAGGCTACAATTCCCTATGAATCTCCCTTCCTATCCCTTCCATTCTTGCTTGTACCAGGGTCTCCATCATGAGAAAGAACCTTATGACTTGTGAGTTTACCACAGCCTCTATCATAACTGAGCAGGCCAAGGAGTTGAGGTGTTGGCATTAGGGCTGCTAATGTGGGTCCATGTAAGACAATGGGAGCCACTAGGTTGGGCAGATACAGCCCTAATCCCCCACTTTCCCTACCGGCCAAGTGTTTCCTCCTCCTCCAACCTTGCCCAGCCATTCCCTGGATGGGCTTTCCCAAAAGGCTTCTAATGGCCTAGAATGGAGTGGAGCTTTTCGTCTACTCTAGCCCTGAACTTAATACCTAGATTCTAGGCCTGAATTCTGACTGTTCTGTACCCAGGGTTTCTGACCCCTAGCAGCACACACTAATTATCTGTGCTCCTGGTCCTTTTCATCTAAACTTACAGATGAGGTGATATAATATAGGCATTAAGATGATAAAATGAAATAATATATGTAAATCAGGTAGAAGAGTGCCTGGCACATAATAAGCACTCACTAAAGCTAGTTTACATTATCACTAGCTTGTCCTGACCCAGTGAACCAGCACTGGTCCTTGGTGAAGCAGGTTAGGCAAGAGTGACAGATGAAGTGGTAGAGTGGGAAGAGGGACACAAGGACCAACAATGGAGGAGACAAGGCTTGTAGGGCAAGTACTAAGGTGGAGATGAGAAGAAGCTGGGACTCAGCAATGAATGAGTAGATGCAAGGGCAGCAAGGAGTCAGGGACCAGTGCAGGGTAAGGAGAGGGGAAGTGCTGGGCAGCAGGCCCTTAGAGGCAGCCAAGCAGAGGATCTGGGGAAGTTCAGGGCTTCTTACCTGCTTCTTACCTGTGAACAGAATGATCTCAGACTATGGGCAAGCTTGAAATAGACAAATAATACAGGGGAGTGTTTGTGTGTGTCAGTTCGGAAGTCACCAGGAAGTTCTTCTCCCCATTGCCCTGTTATCTATTCTACTGTCCTATATTCTGTACTTATTGTCTAAGAAGACTTTGGGGCCCATCTTCACCCTTCAAGCCTTCCCTCCATTCTCTCAGTGTCAATCCTATGCCTTTCATCCAGAACAACTGCACCCTGGGCTGCTGCTGCCAGCAGAGTTGCTCTGCTTGCAAAATTCTCTGTTTGATTGTCACTGTTTGGCTATTACCCCACTGTGAAGCAATAACCCGACAAATGAGTCTAAACTATTCACTTTTCAAATATTAGGTTAAGGCTATCTGAAGTTTGATCAAGATACAGTGGATAAGAAATAACTGCCCCTCCTAAAAATTTAGGTTATGATTCAAGTGCTCTTTTAAGAAGTATTTCAGAATGTTGACTGTATGCATTATCCCAGTGCCCAGCAACCGTGGCATAGTTACATTTCGACAGTCTTTTGTGATGAGAGATGTATGTGGGTAAAGCATTTGGTCATTCCAAAAAGCATGAACCTCCCCCTGACCCTGGTGTTCCCTTAAGCTTCTGGCTTTCCCTGTACTCCTCCAAATTGTCCAGAGGCTAGTCCGTACTTGCTGTTTCCACAGCCTCCAAACCCACAATCACATTGGATTGTATAGTCTTTAACTCTTTGTACTCTCACCACCCAGATAAAACTGCTCTTTGTTAATTACCATTGCCTCTCATAACACCAAATCCAATGGCCGCACAACAATCTTTAATTTTCCTGATTTCTCAGTAACTTCGGATACCTTTAAAATCTCTCTCCTCCCAAGGCATCCAAGACTGTGAACCACTCTGGATTTCCTGTCTCTCTGAGAGCTCCTCCTCTGGATCCTTCTTTGGCTATTCTTCCTTCTTCCCTCTATGTGGAGATATTTAGAAAGTGTAGGTCCTTGTACCCTCTCCTTGGCTATCTCTAGTGTATCAGATAAGGAAGAGCTCTTAGACAGTGGGCTGCTGGGAATACAGGATATCCAAGGCCAGATATGTTTACTGATGGAGTTTTGCCAAATCTCCTACCAGGAAATGAGAACAAGCATTAGCCCAAGCAAAAAAGCAGGAGGAACCAATATAGCCATGCAGGACTGGGGCCCCATGCTTGCATGCAGCTTAGGTAAGATGGGGGATAGGCACTGAGGTGTTTGAACAGAGGATAAAGGAGGGATCCAAAGCAGGCTGCAGGCCAGTGTTGCTTGAACAAGTTTATTTCTGATGATTGTAAATGGCAGCATTAACAGTATTCTCTGATCTTTCCATGGGGGTTAGAAATCACTCTTGTAATTCCCTATCAAGTCCTTATCACATGGGATTGTAATTGTTTATTTACCAGTCTATATCTACCTCTAGACTGTAAGATCTGTAGTGTATATCATTTTCACCATTGTATTTCCAACACCTAGTCCTGGGCTTGTCTCACAGAAGGGGCTAAATAAATATTTGTTGAAAGGGTAAATGAACAGCATTTTAAAATTTGGGAATCAAGTTGAAAGGAAATCATATGTAAACCAGGATAAAATTTGTACAGAGTGAATACTATACAGTCATATGGCATTGTTAGAAGTAGTCGACAAATTTCACTGAGCTTCCTAGCAATGAAAAAAAAAAATTAGTTATAAAATTTATAGTGTCCATAATATTTAAAAAGAAAACTTGTTCAAATGATGTCCAACTATCCCTTGAGTTGACTTGAGAGAAATATTCCCATAGGTTATTGGTTAGGGCAGTGGACAATAGTCCACTATTGGTAGTCTAGTCTACCAGGGCATCCTTGTATTAGACATGATAGTGAATGCTATAGAGCAACTTTTTTTTGCAATGCCCTTTAATGTAGGCTATCATATACCATAAATTTAAAGTAATTCTATGACAGAGAGACTAGAATAATGTAGCCAGGTGTCCAGAACTCTGATGACTTGGCTTGATCTAAAGATAAAATTTACAATATCTACAGCAATATATGTTCTGAGGAACACAAGAATTCCTTGTGATATGACCTAAAACAGAGTTGTGGTAAAGTATGCTTGGAAAATACTGCATACATATTAGATCCTTATTCGTGGAGATTTATATGTACATTAACATTAACATATTAAATATTCTAAGAAGTCCTTCAGTAAAAGAAAAAAAAAAAACTTTGTCTAACCAGAGTTTAACCAAAATTATTTGCTTTTTTATCCTTTAATAAGTGTTTACATTTCAGGGAAATTTATGGAAGACATTTTAGGAAGCAATCATCTAGAGTTACTAGAGACTGCGTATCTTCAGGCAACCCTAAATGAATATCATTTCTCATAACTAAGTTTTTGATGAGGATCTGTCCACAGAGTGTCCCAAGTTATTCTCTTTGGCAAGAACTCGGAGTGCAGATATTCTGTGGTATCAATTACAAATGGACCCCCTGCCTTGACAGTTAACTGAATGGCAGGTCATCTAGGGAAAGGAAAAGCTCCTAATCTATTTTCATGCCCAAACCTTCCCCAGAGAGAACCCAAAGCCAGGCCAAGTACTGTGTAAGGAAATAGTCATGACTCTAGTCTGGCATATGGACAAAAAATGGAATATTCTACTTTAAATTTCATGATACAATCTGAATCAACTAAATAGAAACAGCCTGAAAATCTAAATTAATCTGAATTGCAATAAGGGGATTTTTCCCACGACTTCTAGGTGTTTCTAGAAGTGGTGAAGGATACACTGCTATTGATATTGAAAATAACATCCATAGATTATCTTAATCCTTAAGTCTACTGATTGTGGGTTGATGTGCAAATAGTTCAGGTTGTTCAGTTTTCTTAACTGAAATTTAAGATTTAAATCACCAGATCATCAAAATTCACACAATGCTTTGCTGCTTCTGTCAGGGCAGGCATGTTTCAAATTAATAGCAGTGGGTAAATATAATTTTCATGACACCAGGGAATAGAAATAAAGCTTGATGTCCTGGTATATTCCTTACATATATAACCAGCTGAAGACTTCCATCTACAGTGTGTCAGAAAACCATCAGCTAAATGAGGGACCTGAGACACACACAATCCAAATCACTCAGACAAAGTGGGAGAGAGCTCTTAGAAGAAGGAGGAGGAAGATCTAATGTGTCTTTTTTTTCTGTCACAAATCTCCTTGTAATCTCTAAAATATTTCCTACCTTAACTCACTAGATTGTTGTAGAACGAAGCAAGATGAAGCATCCTGTAAAAGTATCAAAGTGTGCTAAAAACATTTTACATTTCATTCTGGAGTTCATTATATTTTTGGCAGCAAATTTATCTTCCTAATTATGTTTTGCTTAGGTTGAAATTAATTTTAATTGGTATTTCCTATGAGCATGCTGAGTAGGAAGCAGGAAAGCCTGCCTGAGGTTAAAAATTGACCTTGGATAATCCAAAATTCACACCCTTTATGGATAATCTTATCCATGCCCTTTATTTTACCTATCAACTGGTCTTCTAAATATTGCCAAACTGACACCTGTCCTCCAACCTGTCACCTGAGCTAGTCAATACCTTCCAACTGACTCTTCACCTGTAAGTGACACATGCAATGTGATTCAACATCTTTGCTGCCATCTTTCACCTCTGCTCCCCCTCCCCTAAATCCCAACCTTAATTATTAGAACCACCTCCTGCCCAGCTTCCCAAGTCAAAATCAGGAAGCCACCCTAAACTTTTATTGTCACTCACCACTCTTTTTGGAAATAAAATCCAAATTCCTTGGCATAACATTGCAGGACCTTGACCATCTAACCCAATGTTTCCCAATGAAGGCACAATTCTTCTTTGTGCAGGATTGTTCTTTTCATTCCTGGTCCCCCTGCACTCCCCACCCCTACTAAATGCCAGTAACAACACCTAGTCACTATGGAAACCAAAAACCAAGCACATTTTTTTTAAAGTTCCCTTACGTTTCCAAATGTTCTTTGTGGGGTAATTACTACACCTAGTTGAGAATCACTAGTCTGGCCATGCCTACCTTTCTCCCACTATTGTCCTCCACAGACTTGGCTTTCCAGTCATACTGATTGATTTGCTCTTCCTGAACATTCTGAGTTCTCTCAAGCCAAGTCTTTGTACCTTTAAACATGCTGTTTCCTCTGGAACTCTCTCATCTCAGCCTCTCTTTATTGGGCAAGGCAAAAGTCTATATCTCAAGAGCCAACTCAAACTCTTTTGCCTCCATGAAGTCTCCCAGCCCATCCCCAACCATAATGACCTCTTGTCCCTGTAAACTCAGGTGGTAGTTACTTCAAGTAGCTCCTTTTTGGAAAGTTCTAAATATGCCTGCCATTCCCACATCTCTCTTTAAGAGAAAGTGCCCTCCCCATAGCCCAGCCCTGTGTAGATCAGCCCTATGTAGGTCATGTGATCCTCTCCCAAGTGATTTACCAGGTGTGGCACCTGACACAAGGGCAGCACAGCGGCCAGTGATCTATGATGTGTCTTAGCTTAAAAAGATGAACTGGGACCATCAGAGTCTCTATTTCTCTCCCTTTCTTGAGAATTTATAAGATATACAAATAGAATGAACCATTTGACTGGAGTTGTTATTGCTGAATGGTCATAGGGTACAGATGTCATGAGAAATAGGTCATAAATCAGCATCTACATGGGCCATGAGAGAGATGGGGAGAGCAGCAAAGTCACAAAGACAGCACATGTACTGGACTCCTCTATAACATTCTCCCACCGGTCCATGGCAGCACTGGCAATGCCTTGGTTGACCCCTTAAGAAAAAGTAGGGGGTGTGGATGTAGCTCAAGTGGTTTAGCATCAGCTTCCCATATATGAGGTCCTAGGTTCGATCCCTGGTACCTGCTATAAAAAAAAAAGTTAGAGAGAGAGAGAAGCAGGGCATCTGGAGAGTTGAGCAACAGAAAGTGACCCCCATGGACAGAGGCAATGCTCATCTCTGATCTGCCCCTGAAAAACTGCTTAAACCCAAATATGACAGGTCTTTATTGTACTGCCCTGGCCCACAGAAGAAAGAGCAGAGCAAAGGGAAAACCTGCTTCCTAGTTCTGCCTCCGCCACTTGCAATCCCTGGGCCTCAGGCAAGTAATTTTGGAGCTCTTTTTCTCAATTGTAAAATGGAGATTTTAGTATTTGCCCTGCCTGCCTAGTGATTAACTAGCTATATGACCCTGGGCAAATCATTTGGCCTCTACAAGGCCAGTTTCCTCATTTTTAAAGTTAGGTCATAATTGCAAAGAAGATGCAATAATCAAAATAGATAATATATGTAGAAAGCACCTTGTAACTGATAATTGCCATATGTATCTATGAGGTTATTATTATTTCTTTTTTCCCAAGCCACTCATGGCTCACAGAAGATACTTTATTGATATCTATAGCTATGCATATAGCATACTAATTAGCATTATTCTAATATCTCATTCAATTCTACTGACCTTGGTATTACGGAAATCCACTTTGACTCTATTTTGTAACTGAAAAATTATCATTTAACTTCAGAAATCTCAGTCAAATAAGGGATTGCAACTCAGAATTGAGAACCATTTATCTCTTGGTTTTTTGTTTTTTTTTATCATGACACTTTGAAATCCTTCTGCAGTGCTCTTTTTCTACTTACTACCTACTGTTTCAGTTTAACTCTTAATAATAGCTTTAAAACCCTTATATAGCTGTGGGGCAATTTTTCAGAGTCTGGTTTTTATATGGTTTCCATTAGTAACCATTGATATATTTTTTTCAAATCCTTTTGGACAACTAGAACTCTTGAGAGTCCCTGAAACTTGGGCATCACTCTTGACATTTCTCTTACTTACCATCCAATCAATTATTAAGACATGTTGTGTCTATTTTGTAAATATCTGTAAACTCAGTCTGCTGCCACTTCCCTATTCCAGACCATGAGCATCTCCCACCTGCCTGCAGCTCCCTGGCTAGTGTCCCTACTCTCAGGCTCCCAAGCAACCAGCAAGTGGCTTGCTAAAGTGCTGTGGCTACATCAGTGAGTAACGCAGAAACAGTACGAGGTTCCACTGCCATGGAGCTTTTTTATACTAGTGGGGTAAAGACCAAAAAAAGTCCTCAAGAAAACCCCAATATGCAAATTGTGATGATTAGCTACATAGGAAATAAGCAAATGCTGAAATAGAGAATATGGCAGGGGACGGGGGGAGCAGGAGGATTGTAATTATAAGACACAGTCAATGCGAATATTCTCACTGACCTGATTTTGTGATAATCAATGTAGGCTAAACATTTGCTATATTAGAAACCATGCGTGTGTCCCCAGACCTAGTTTTTCTCCCTAGGTCTGGTTTTTAGAATGCTAGTGATAAACTAAGCCTGATTTATTATATGACCATCCTGTATGGGAAATGACTGTAACTCTAGGTATCCTTGGTTAACCTTAAGAGATATAGCGGGGGGTGGACGTGGCTCAAATAGATGGACATCCATCTCCCAGGTGGAGGGACCTGGGTTTGATCCTCAGGACCTCCCGGTAAAAAGAAAAAAAAAAGAAAAATATAGAAGGTGTGAGGGCCACCAGGCCCTGCGAGTGGGTGAGCCCCCCAGGCCCCACATGTGGGTGCGCTGTCAGGCCCCACGAGCCACACAGCAAGATGATGACATAACAGGAGAGTGACACAAGGGAAAGACAAGATGAGACGCACTGAAAAGCCAGGAACTAAGGCGGCGCAGGTGGTAGGACGCCTCTTTCCCATATCAGAGGTTCCAAGGATCAAATCCCAGTGAAGACAGGAGGAGAAGGATGAGAAGAGAGGGCAGGAAACGGACACAGAGAGTTGCCCAGAGAATGGACACAAAAACAACAAAAACAGCAAATACTGGGGGGGGGGGGCATGTTAAAAATGGATAAAAGTAAGTAAATAAATAAATAAATCCTTTTTAAAAAAGTATAGGGGAGTAAGATGCGGACTATAGTTAGAAGTAATACTTTGACAATGTTCTTTCAAAATTTGTTAACAAATGTTTCACAACGATGCAAAGTATTTGTATGTGTGCTGGGGCATGATGTGTGGGAGCCCTGTATGATGTTATGCATGTTTGTAAGTTCACAATGTTTACTGAACACTCATTGTTTATGTATGTTCATGTATGAATGATACACTTCAATAAATTGTTTTTTTGTTTTTTAGTTTTTTTAAAAAAAAGCAGTCAAGGAGGGCCTCCCTGTGGAGATGACTTTCAACCTAGCCAAAAGAATAGAATGAATCAACCACAAGAGAGAAAGAGCATTCCAGGCAGATGCTAAGGACCCAAGAGGAAAGCAAAGTGTTTGAGAATCTAAGAGAAGATCAGTGTAGTCAGAATCATTCTCCATGTCTATAGGCAGAGCCAACACACCTCCACCCCCAAGCACGTATGGCAAATATGTGGAAACTAGAAGTCGCCCCTTCTAGATGGATGAAGGCCCTTTCTACAATGTAAATGTGTAAGTTGGTTAAAACTCATCATGATTTTCCATTGTCCTTAAAGGTTCAAATGCCTTGATACGATTTACAAAAATCTTCACCTCCAGCTCCCTACCCACTTCACCAGCCTCATCTGTTTCTACTTTCTTCCTACTCTCCACTGACCTTTGTTTGATTCTTTGAAGGCACCATGCTTTTTTGTGTCCCTCTGGCCTGCTGACTGGAACATCCTTCCCTTGCCCTTCACCTGGACAATCCTCCCTCACCTTTGAAGCCTCAACTTAAATAAAACTTCCCCCAACAAAACTTCTTAAAACATGTGTTTGGGAACTGCTGTATCATTCACCCTGACCCTTAGCTTCTGTGTGTCTAATTCCAGTCACTGCATTCACTTTGGTCTCTAGGAAGGAAGTCCATGGTGCCTGATTATGACTACTCCTATTGTGGCCAAAATTATATTTATCAACTGTTTTTTGGCTGAGGATCTCAAACTGCTCTATGATAGACTACTATCTTTAAAAACCCATTCAAATACGTGGATGGAGAACTCTATACCTTACCATTACAATACTATCTAGGCTCCTATCCAAGATGAATACAGATGTACCAAAAGAACACCCTCCTTAAGGAGACCCCCAACACAGAGCAATAGTATGGCTAACATTGGCAAAGTCTATTTCGAGGTTGCATGTGGTGGAAGGAAGATAAGTGAATCCAGTTTCCTAAGATCACAGTGTCAAGCTAAGTGCAGGAAAAAAAAAAAAAAAATTCTGACATTCAGCTTTGCGCAAAACCTTCTACAGATAGACTCCAAAAACTAGGATGATGAATTGAAAATGCTTTAAATCTTGCTACAGTGAAATAACACTTTGTATCAATTTCCTTTCACTAAAATTCATATGCAACCAGCTCCCTCCTAAAGCAACTGGTTTTCAGAAATATGGCAGCATATTTGTATGCCTACATCTTTTTATTTATTTATTTATTTTTTACCCAACATGGCTTTAGATTGATTTAGATTTACTTTAAAATAGTAAATAATGTTTATGGTTCTGAGCAGAAATGTCAGGAGTAATACAAATGCAAATTTATGATTCTTTTAGTCAACAAGTACCTCATGCCTGACACTTTGCTGGAGAGTATATGCAGAAAAGAGAGAAATGAATGATGTCCAGCCACCTTGGGCTACTCACAGGACCTGAGAAGCCTGCTTCCTTTCACTCTGTTGGTAGGAGACCACTTCAATGTTAAATTCCAGAGATGATTTATAAGAGATTTTCCTCCTGAAATGTCAAGCTTGTTACCCTAGTTCTAAAGTCCAAAGAATGGGTTCTAAAGTCATTTGACAGTATGAAACCTATTTATTTTATTTATCTACAACTTGCTTGTTAAAGGAATTTTTGGTGATATATGTGCATGTTTGATGAAAAGTAAAATAAATAAGGAAGTAGAGGCAAAGGCATAATAACAAAAGGTAGAAAAGTAAGATGAAGCTGCAGATGAGGCATTACATTGTTCCTCATGTCTTCAGTTTCACTGTCGTTTGGCAGAATGCAGTCTTTCTATGAAGTTTGAGCAATTTATTATTTCCACATTATGCATACCCTCACTTTTTAAAAAATGCTCTTTCTGGAATTTATCCATATCTTTTACCTAATTTTATTCATAAGCTCTTACAAGTAGACTCTAGTTGATTCTACTTTCAGCATTTGATTTATCAGGAGTAAATATTCTTACAGACTCTTCTATATTTAATAAATATGGTCAATGATTTTAACATGAATATTCATCCGAATGACATTTCCTAGTAAGAGTAAAGGAATTGGAACAATAGTCAATAGTTTGATTTTCCCAACAAAACCCCAAAGCTCTCAATTCCCCTCTACAGAACAAACGCCTTCCGTGCTGCATTTAGGAACTAGCAAAAACTCAAAACTGTGGCCCGATTTAAAAGCACCATAATGGCAATTTCCTAGAAAGCCACTAGGTGGAAGGGATTTTTTTTCCCTTCACAAAAACCTTTGTTCTCTCAACTGAAGCCATCCAGTTCCAACTCCAGTGTATGAGAGCTCTAAATTAAGTATTTGCTCTGGGTTTTTGTCATTGCATTTTCCAGATAAGTTTTTTTCCCATTACAAAGAAACTCATTCTAAGTGTGCTTCAGCACATTCGCACCAGTTACCTTGAAAGAAGCAGCATTATTTTTGAAATGAGTAGGGGTAACTATGAAGTTCTGACTGTTTCTCACATGCTGGGCCTGTGCTCAGGATGATCTGTTAGGTTGGAGGCTGGCAGGCAGGCTTCTACCTAGGAAGGTGGAGTCCTCTGAGAATGAAGGGAACCAGGGAACCAGGAAGCAGTATCCTTGAAGCCATGGTAAAATGCTTGAGAGTATTAAAAGTGTGTTTGAGAGCACTGACCGATGTGAATAATATTGAATAGCAATACAAGGACAAAACAAGGGGCGGTGATAAAAGCAGTTATTCTTAAGTACAGGGAAGAAGAAAGGACAGATGCTACTCCTCCTTCATACCCCCTTCCCTGCCAATGCATAGAACCATGAGACAAGCATCTAGGTCTTAGGATAACATCTTAGATTGCACAATTTGGTTCAGTGAGCTAAGGGGGTGTCAAGGAGCTCTGAGAGCTCATTTGGAAATGTTTAATCCTGAGCCTTGCCTAACTGGCTTAGAATACAGGTGGGCCTTTTTTCTTCTTCTTCTTTTTTTTTTTTCTCTTCATTAAAAAACTTTGTTACATCATAATGATAGAATATGTTCCTCTTATTTTTGACTCTTGACAATTTGAGTGCATCTAGTGGGATATTTGAAGATTGGTTTGAGATTATTTCATAGAATAATTTGGGTTTGTTTTTTTTTTTTTTAAGATTTATCTATTTATTTATTTCTCTCTCTCCGCCTCATTGTTTTGCACCTGCTGTCTGCTCTCTGTGTGTTCTTCTGCGTCTGCTTGTCTTCTCTTTAAGCGGCACCAGGAACCGATCCCGGTACCTTCCAGAGTGGAGAGAGGCTGCTCAACCTCTTGCACCACCTCAGCTCCCTGGTCTGCTGCGTCTCTCATTGTCTCTTCTCTGTGTCTCTTTTTTGTTGTTGTTGCGTCATCTTGCTGCACCAGATCTCCGCGCGGGCCAGCACTCCTGCACGGGCCAGCACTCCGCATGGGCCAGCTCTCAACTCAGGCCAGCTTGCTTTTCACCAGGAGGCCCTGGGAATTGAACCCTGGACCTCCTATATGGTAGACGGGAGCCCAATCACTTGAGCCACATCCACTTCCCAAGTAATTTGGATTTAAGATTAAGAAAAAGATGAAGAAGGTATGAAAGGCAAAAGGCATATTAATATTCTCCCCTCTAGCCCCCATGAGCTTCCTGATGGCTACTTGTTGCCTCCCTTCCCCACCTGTAAAATAAGGTGAATCATATCATATGCCTACTTTACACTATATCATGAAGATTCATTGAATTTAGAATACTAGTAAATAGCAACACGAGCTGTTTCCTTGGAGGAAAGGTGATGTTATCTTGACTAAGGCCCTGAAGTCCTTCAGGATCCACATGAGTGGGAAGCAGGATACTTCTCTCTATAAGGAGGCAGTAGAAAGGAATAACAATTGTGGCTGGTGTAAACAAGATACCTAAGCCAACCCAGAAAAGTTTCGGGCTGGGATTTATCAGGAAGTTTGATACTGCAGAAAACTGCTGCAACTACCTTGCTGACTCAGAGAAACCTGAATCCTGTCAAATTCAGGAGTGTGACAAGTCAAATGAGCTTGGACACAATGTGGTACACTTTATGGTCTGTCACTATGGATAACAAAAAATAATTATAATAAAACCTTTCTTTCTCCTTCTAAGTATGGGAAGTAGATTTGGTTGAGCAAAAGGGGTAGGTTGGGGGGAAGCAAGGCAGTAGGGGAGGAAAGAAAGTGGATGGAAGCAGACCCTGAAGCAAGGCCCATGTAGAGGAACAGCTAGAGCTGTGCTCCTGGAGGCTTTTACCCCACTCTCTCTACACGCTTACACCCCACCTCCACCCTGGGGCTGGTGGGCCCTGTTTTACTCTCTCTGACTTGCCTCAGAGTAGAGTTCAGGGCTCCCACATTCTCACAGCCCCCAGGATCATCTAACAGCTGACAGGGCCCCATGCCAGTCAGGGCTGCAGGTCCCATCCCTTAAAAGAACATCAGCTGTACTGGCTTATTTTCACCAAACATTAGAGGACCTTAGAGAATACAGACATAGCAGAAGACAAAATGCTTTCCCTGAAGGGGTTCCAGTTCTCCTGGTGATGGTGAATATGGCACAGACAACAATCTAGAGTCATGAAAAGTTAATGAAAACAGTGCAGGCAGGCTAGTCCATACATGCAGTATGAAGTGAAGTGAATCATGGAAAGGTTTCCCTGAAGTTGTGAATTTTCAGCCATGCTTTGAAGGAGGATTCATATGGGATCAGGGGACTTTCTGGGGCCAACATGGACATTCCCAGAGTCAAACAATGAGAAGATATGTGTGGAGCTTTACCTGCTATGGCACAGAACAGATGTTTCTGGGATGGAGTCCAAAAGGGCTTTGGAAGTAAAGCTCCAGCCCTTCTGGTCACAACCAACCAAGTTCAAGGCAGAAGTAGAAAGGGCATCAAGGTCTGGACAGGGTGGGTATCATCCAGCATTAACAATGAACAAGAGATCCATAGCTCTTCCTGGCCTGGTGAGGAGAGTTTATGTTGAGGGGCAATAAATAAGGCCTTCGATGTGGTAGTTAGAAGGCCAGCCTGGCTAGATGAATTTGGATTTGAAATGATTAATGCCAGGGAGCCCCTGGAAGTTCTTGAGAAAGAAGCATCATTATGCAAAGGGAAAGAAGCTGATTCTGTTGCCGAACAAGTGGGCTCCTTGCCCAATGCCCGTAAGAGACCAATTCAGTGACATCAGGTTTTTGAAGAGAGAAAGAGTTTATTATGAGGCACCAAGTAAGGAGACAGGAGTTAGCTCAGATCTGTCTCCTCGAGCTATACAGTCTTGTGACTTTTATGTGATTTGGAGGAGGTTGGATTAGGGAAATGAGATAGGACGAAGTGAGATTACATAGGCCAGGAGGCTGAATTAAGTAGAGCATGCACCGTTGCAAATCATGCTTGTTCATACGTAGTATGTTTTAAAATGGCAGCTTAGTATGTAGCATGGGTTACTATTATAATTAGGTAAAGGTAACTCCAGGTCAGAGTTTTTTTTTTCTATCTGCACATGCTCCATGGCCTGGCATTGGCTGGGACTAGTCTTAACTGGTTCTATGAGGTGGGGGCTTATCTTAAGGTGAAGAAAGCTTCTCATTACTAAACATAAGGTGAGGCAAATTCCCTATTAATAGATACAAGGAGGTGGGCTCTCTTATGGAAGGGGAAGCAGAGATTTTTCAAGCACACAAGGGGGCGGTTCTCCAAGTGGGCTAGGAGCAGTTTCAATTCTAGTAACTGTCCAATGAGTTGACCAGGAGAGAAACTTGTGTATAGGAGTGGGATGGAGCAGCAGCTCAGGGGTAGATTCTGTAGACCAAGAGTGCTGTTGTCAGGCCCTAAGTCAAACGTTTGCTTAGCTGGGACTAAATCACAGGATAAGGTCCGTTAGAGTAGGCATCAACTTTTCAAGTAAAAAAAAAAAAAAATGATGCAATTTATTGATCTCTTGCCTCAAGAAATAGTTCAGGATAAAGAACACTGAAATTGTTGCTGCTCAGTGTTATCCATTATGTCAAATGAAATGTTTTTATAGCACCTGAGTTTGCTAAAGGTGACTGCTGGTATTCTGTAAACTGGCTAAAGCAGGAGGTTTATCCAGAGGGGATAAATGACCTCTCAAAAAGATCAATTGCATTAATTAAGACAGAGTTCTATCTTTACTGGAGTTTGCAGTAATTTGGTCAAAAGTAGCATTATTTTAGGAATAAGCTATGAGCAGTGAATTTACAGACCCAGAAAAGTGATGGCTATATTCCATATATGCAATCAACCTGTGTCAGTCATCTTGTCACTACAGTGTAGCAAGGGGCTGACTGACACTCAGCAGGGCACAAAAGCACAGGTGGAGCCAAAGATGTGATGAGGGCCTCCAGTGCCTGTTTTTGCTTAGACTGGTGATTCTCAACTCTAGTTGGGCATCCTAATCACCTGGGGAGCTTTTCAAAGATATGGGATGCCGGAATGAGAATCTCCACGTTTGGAGCCTAAATTTATCTATGTGTTTATCATCTTTTTCAGGTTCCCCAGGTAACTCTGGCACACAGCTGGACTGGAGACACTGACTTAAGTGGTGATGCTGAAATAGTCTCTCTCTCTCTCTCTCCATCTTTCTTTCTCTCTTTCTCTCTTTCTCATGTGCATGCACACACACACACACACACACACACACACACACACACACAATGTTTGGAATAGCCAGTCAAGCTTGCCCATATTTTTTCTTACAGACAGAAATGTTTACAGACATTTTTGGAATATTGGGCTCTAAGAATTTACTGAGTTATTCAACCCACAAGCTCATTCTTAAGGGTTTTCTTAAACATAAGTACTATTGCAATATAATACCTTTTCAAATATCATGGCATTCTTAAAAAGCAGTTTTCCTAAGCATAGACGAGCCCTCACTCACTGCCTTGCAGGATGGCTGGAAACTCTTCTTGCACTCTCATTTTCCAGCCACCCCTTCATTTGCATTCCTTCTTCCACCAAGCAGTATACTCTGGGTTCCACACTCCTTGTCAATCCCTCTTCCAAGAAATAAGAATGGGGGAGGGGAATAGCTTTGGAGACCAGGGGGCAGAATTTAGCCTCCTGGGAACAAGTCACAGAGGAACTGCCGGACTCCCTGAGATAATCTCCATTGAATCAGAACACAATGAGGGGGGCTAATTCAATTAGCAAGTGATGCTTTCTTCTAGAAAAAACTTCATGGCCTAGTAAGGGTGGGGGACTCCAAAGGGCTGGTGGGTTTTTGAAAACAGAATGAAAATATCAGAAATGTTTGGCGTTTGTCCCCAAGGGGTAGTGGCTGTTCACTTAAGTATTACTTATTGAAGGAAATAGCAATGTGTTAGGCTCTTTAAGACACAGAGCTATGTTCACAAGTGAACGTACACAGATGAGACTTGGAGATAAGGAAAGGATATAAATATTCTTCAGGAAACGGGTCTGAAGTACAAAGTTTAAGAAATTTAGGAGAACATTTCCCATTCTGGCTTTTAAGTGAATTGAAAACATAATTCCTGAAATAAATTGAGTACACTCAGTGTAGAGCAGGGAGTTTTCATAAGACAGTTTTTGGGAGGAGGAAAGGTTGCTATTCAACACCCAACATGGTGTCTGGCATGCAATAGAACCAGAGAAATATTTGTTGAATTGAACATTACTTCTGTATAGATTTGGGTAATATTGTCACTCTCTAAAATTCGAAAAAGATATTGTTCTCAGAATATTAGAACTGAAAAGGATCTTGATATTGTCAAACATCTTAGCCAATGTCCCAATACTCTGGACAGGAAGAGCATCTTATGGAGGGCCCAGTCTCTGTCTGCTGGACTTTCCCTCTGCAGTGACCCCTGAACAATCTCAAAGAAACCCAAGGGCTTGGGGAAGCATGGTTTGGAAGCCTCCAGTCCAGTGTCTCTGTTTTTATAGGTGAGGAAACTAAAATTCAAAAAGTGCAAGAGTTGGAGCCAAGTGCTCTTTCCACGGTATCAAGGTGAAGTTTTACTAGAGGGACTCATGTCCATTTCTGTCCTGTGCCTGTGGATGTCTTGCCTTGGGATTCGTGAGGTGGCATGGGACAGTGAGAAGAGCATGTTTTGGGGACTGAAACAAACCTGGCTCTGAATGCTGGCTCTGCACTTATTTGCCCTGTAATCTTGGGCAAGTTATTTAATCCATTAAGCCTCTACTTTATCAAGTGGGGATAAAAATTCACCTTTTTAGTTCTAGCTATGTATGGAAAGTTCCTGGCATGTGGTTTGGGCTCAGTAAATGTTAATGCCCTCTTCCAAGCATGCAGTTGAATATTTGAACATGGAGATATATGTAAGGTAGAGGCTGCTGTCATAATAAGTGTAATAACAATAATAGTACATTGCACTTATTATGTGCCAGGTTCTGTTCTTAGCACTTTACATATGTTAACTCATTTAATCTTCAAAACAACCCCATGCAGTAGGTAGTAATTTTTATTCCCATTTTACAGGGAAGGAATCTGAGGTAAAATAACTTGCCCAAAGCCATACAGCTGACAAGCACGGAAGTTGAGATAGAAATCCCAAAGCTGTTGCTTAGAATCATGCTCTAAATGACTAAACCATTTCTGCCAGGGTGTGGGAAAGGAGGCAAGGGAGGGCCAAAGGGTGGGGGCAGGAATTGGGTATTTTGGGTGAGAGGAACTTGTAGACTTAGCATTGAAGAACAGCTTTACATGAACAGAGACATCTAGAGAGTAAGTAGCTCATGGTTCTAGGACGGAGATCTCTCTCTCTCTACGCACACACACCACTATCATATATTGAGCTTTGACTATATGTTGGCACTTTTGTGCTTTATCTTACTGAATCTTCACAACAGAATCATATTTGATAGCAGCTGTTACCCAGAACTCAGAAGGTAAAGTAATTTGTCCACAGTCACGTGTTTAATAAATAGTGGAGCTAGTATTTGAAAAAGCCAGTGGGTCTTTACCATTGCGTGGATCCCCAGGGGTTTTTTCCTATAAACAGTTTTAAAACTATTGCTCATACCTCTTTTCTGTCTCCCAATTATTTTTACCCACCAGGACCAAAGTCGCGATGATACAACAAAACTATCTACAGATGTCATTGTTATGTAATTCTTCACTTATGGCCTCTGCGGCCTCTTTTCTAAGTTCACAAATGACATCTTAATATTTCCCTTTGCTAGGGATAGCCTCTCCCAGTGGGCCACAGTTACCACCCTCTTTAAACATATGGCCTTTGCCCTATCGCCACTCTTTAGTATAGCACCACATTGGGTCAAATCATCTCCCCTGTCCATAAACAACTGCACTTGTGAAGTAGAAACGACTATTAAAAAGAGTGGTAGAGGCCCCCTGTAGGGAGCTCTAATAGGCTCTGTCAGGGACCAGGGAGCGTTACTATCACATCCATATGTGTCCTCTTACCGGGGTCAGCCTCAGGGAAACAGGCACAATAATGGCTTCAGACAAAAGCCGGGGCTGATAGTGAACTCACTTTCCCAGGAGAAACCTTTCTCAGAGGCCACCACATACTTGATTAGGGCCAGTGAGCCCAAGAGGAGGAATGGATTTGAGATTTGCTTTTTCATTTTCAAAGCTGGTAAAATTAATTTACACATGCTTCCCCTGGGCTTTGTTTTTGTTTTTTAAACTGGGCCTTTAGTTTGCAGACTCAACGTGAGGGCATCATCATTATGTGCAAAGCCTACTCCTTTCACTGCAAAGGGTATAGCAGGAAGTATTGTTGTTTTTGCTATCTATTGTCTAAGTAAGGCAATAAAAGCCCTGCAACATCAGCCTTATCAGCCACCTTCATTCTGGTAATATATTTACAATTGCATGTTTTTAATTTGATTGGTCAGAGACCAGGTTTACAAAAAGTTTTAAAAGATAAAGCAAGTTATTTTGCACACCTGGGTTAAAAAGACCATTTGTTTTAAGTTTAAGATTTAATGGTGATGAAAAATAGAAACCTGGTGACATCTCCATTTCTGTGAACACATGAAGCAGTTCTGCAAGGGCTTTTTCTATGTAGATCCAGTTTCTTTTCTGTTGCAATGAATGCAATTTTAGTAGTCATGTGTCAAAGTTTCTAGTCCTGCTTTAAAGCATCTCTTCAACTTTAACAGCTTATGTGAAATCACCCAAGTATATGGCCTCACTAGTAATATGGCTTTTAAAATATTTAAGCCCTTCTCCTTTATACCCCTTGTCATTAACTGGTAAATTACTAATTTATTTCCTATTAGAATTTATATAGTTTGCAGCAATTAAGAAGAAAAGCATAATTGCTGACAAACCCAGGGCACTATTTAAATCACTTCCTTGTTGACAACATATTTCTCTTTCCTCAAACTGAATGTCACTGAAATCTGATTTGTGCAGAACCCTTGTGGACGAGCACGCTGCACCTGTCACCTGGGCGCTAGCATTCTGCTAAGGATCAATTTACATAACCTCATTTAATGGTTCATAAATCATACCCATTAAGCCCAGCTAACAGGAACCAAGGGTTCTAATTTATGCTGCCTTTCATAGCAGAAAATTGGGAGGCTGGAGCCTGTGGATAAAGAACCCAGGTCTTGCCTTTGATTGTTGATTGTGATGGTAAATGTATGGATGATGAGAACAGATTTTCACTTTATTGATTTCCTGCCAAAGCACAGCATGCTTTATTGTGAAAGGGCGCCTTTTGGCAGCAATGCTAAAAGTGGCAGTTGTTTAGGAACCCTTTGCCAAGATGAGGTCTAAGACAATACAGAGTGGTAAATACTAAAATAATATCAAGCTGAAATGTTATTCTTTAAAAGAAAAAAAAGGAATCTCTAACCTTTCGGAAATCGGTGACCTTTTCTCCTCAGCAGCACTCCCCTAAAGCATGTGAAGCCAAGAAGCAGGACAAAATGGTTTTGAGAAATGAAAAAACAATGCTTTTCATTCCCTGCCCTAAGT
This sequence comes from Cabassous unicinctus, assembly GCA_029593785.1. NCBI lineage: Eukaryota > Metazoa > Chordata > Mammalia > Cingulata > Chlamyphoridae > Cabassous > Cabassous unicinctus. The sequence goes on along the minus strand of JAQZBX010028518.1, from coordinate 2,889 downwards.
CACTTGCTGATGGTGGCTCATGCAAAATAATGCAGATGTCTAGAATCCTTCAGATAATGACGTTTCAGCCAGAGTGCTCTACTGGGCCAAGTCTGCAGCTTCTCTCTCTCTCTCTCTCTCTCTCTCTCTCTCTCTCTGTGTGTGTGTGTGTGTGTGTCCTGCCATGTGCTGCTTTTTGGCTGAAAACCCGGAAACACCATTTTTCTCTCTATCTCATTTTTCCCCTTTAGGTCAAGATATTGTATCCAACTATATATAGTTCTCTGCAAAATGCAATGTATAAAAGGTCATCTTCTCACAAGTGCTTGGGCTGGATTTCAAAATAGCAAAAGTGGTTCTAAGATCATTTTCCAGATGAAAAACATCTCTTAAGTATTGCTGAGGCATATTGATTCTCTTCTCCCATCTCAGTCTGCCCTGTAATGGACATTGTATATTCTCATTTCAGCTTGTTCTCAAAATCTTTGTTAAACATGGTGATTTTTTCTGATAAAATGTAGTGCCTTTTTCCCCATCTCTCCCCTCAAGGCAGGGTTTTCTGAAACACTTCAACCTTTTCTCCAGGTTGTGGATGTGGCTGTGGAAGCCTATTTGACCTGGATTGCAAACACTGTGGACTCCGCCCCACCCCCCTCCCTAAATTCTAACCTGCCATGTAGAATATCGGTTGAAGCCAGGCAAGAGAATTGAAGCACGCATGGCAAGCCCGTCTCCCTGCTTTTCCATTCAACATGAACATTTTCCTGTTTTGTTACAGGCCCTTCTTTCTAAGAGAAAATCAATGGTATCTACTTCTTTTCTGTTATCTAAGAGGGTTTATCTATAGCTAGTTGCACAGTGCTGCTAGCAGAACGTAAGTAGTCATCTAGAGTTGTAGTCTGGCTGGAATGCCTTACCTCTCTTCTGATAACAGAGCCCCTCTTTCCCAGGGAAGCCCACTTGCATATGGTGAGGGTGGCGCTGACCCTGACCCCTGACTCCATCCAAAGTGCTGTTCCCATAACCCAGTTCTGGCCAGCAAGAAGACAGCCTGGCCGCTCACCTGACATGACCCTGGCAGTTAACTGGAATTGCTATCAGCAAAGACTATCTCTGTTTTCTGGAGTTATTGACCTGGCAGTGGATAGTGTCTGTCCAAAAATGGAGAGAGAGTGACAGAGCCCTGTCACTTGAGCCCCTGGATCCAGCCATGTCTGAAGTTAGGTGCATCTCTGGACTTGTCAGTTTCATGAATTCATAAATTCTGCCCCACCCCCCTTCTTTTATTAAGCTAACTTGGGCTGGGTTTCTGCTGCTTGCAAACCTGTTGGTTCCACTTAATAAAAAGGGAGCTGTAGTGTGATGAAAAGCTAGACCTCTCTTGTGCTAGGAGTGTGAAGAACCGGGTTCCATTCCTGATGCTGTCACTTAATCTCACTGGGCTTCCATTTTCTCATTCAGAAAAAGAAAGGGCTAAATTGGAAGCTGTGTAAGAGTCTTTCCAAATATACAATTCATTCATATAATTATCTATTTATTAACAGATATTTATTGAGAGCCTATTGACCATTACTGTTCTAGGAACTGGAGAAATAGCAATGAACACTAAAAAAATAAATCCCTGCCCTCATAGAACTTACATTCTAGTTAGTATAGACATCTTAGTATAGACAGATCCACAAATAAGGCATACAACATAAAACATAAGTTCAACAGCAATAAGAACTAAGGAGATAAATCCAGGAAGAAGGAAGTTCAAGTAGTATCAGGGAACTTTTAAGTAGTGCTTCAGTTATCTATTACTATATAACAAATCTCCCCAAAGCTTAGTGGCTTAAAACAACAAATACTTATTATTTTTCACAGTTCTATAGATCAAAAATTATGGCTGGGCTCAGCTGGGCAGATCTTCTGCTGATCTTGCTTGGGGCCCCTCACATGACTGCAGTCATCTGGCTGCTTGCCTGGCACTGGAGAGTCTGAGATGGTCTCATTCACATATTGGGGGCCTTGATGCTGGCTGTCAGCCAGGTGTCTCCCTCCATGTGGGCTCTCATTCGCTTACCGGTCTAGCCCAGGCTTCTTCCCATGGCTCTGGCAGCACCCCAAGAGAGCAAAGGCCAAAGCTGTAAGGTCTCTTGAGGTCTAGGTGCTGAAACTCAATCAAAATATTGCTTCTACTGCATTCGTTGGTTCAAGTTAGTCAGAAAGCCAACTCAGATTCAAGGGGTGGGGAAATAGATCCCTCCTCTTGATGGGAGATGCTGCAAAATACTGTAGCCATATTTTCCCATTTACTATAGATATAGTGACCAGAAAAGACTCATTGAAAAGATAATTGAATAAAAACCTGAGGGAGCAAGGGAATAAATCATGCATATTTCTGGGAAAGAACATTCCAAACACGGGGAATAAGTGTAAAGACCCTGAGGTAGAAGCAGGATAAAAATTCAGGGAGCAGTAGGAAAAAGGTCAATGTGGCTAAAATGGAATGAGCAGGTAGAAAGGAGGGGTTGATGAGCTCATAGAGATAATGGGGAGCTGGACCTTATTGAGGATTTAAGGTCTTTGGCTTTTACTCTAAGTCAAAGAAAGGGTCACTGAGGGGTTCTGGGTAAGGAGTGACAATTATTTGACTTAAATTCTAGAAAAGGATCACTCTAACTGCTGTGTTTTGAATAGGATAAAGGGGACAAGAGCCAAAGGGAGATTAGTTAGGAGGTTATTGCAATGATAGAGGAAAGACAAAGAGGAGATGGCAGCTGGTACTAGCTGGCAGTGACAGAGGTGATGAGAAGTGGTCTGATTCTGGAAAAATATTAAAGAGAGAACTAATTAGATTTGCTGGTATGGGGTGTGAAAGAAGAAGAAAAGTCAAGAATGAGTTCTTTTTTTTTTTTTTTAAAGATT
>JAQZBX010028517.1:0-27777 GCA_029593785.1 Cabassous unicinctus | reverse complement strand
TTTTAGGAAGCACCAGGAACCGAAACTGGGACCATCCCATGTGGGAGGGAAGCACCTAATTGCTTGAGCCACCTCCACTCCCTGCTTGCTGTGTCTCTCATTGTGTTTCCTTGTTTTGTCTCTTCATTGAGTCATCTCGTGGCATCATCTTGTTGCGTAAGCTTGCTGCATCAGCTTGCTCTGTCAGCTTGCTCTCTTGCTCATCTTCTTTAGGAGGCACTGGGAACTGAACCTGGGACCTCCCATGTGGTAGGCAGGAGCCCAACTACTTGAGCCATATCCGCTTCCCAGGAGTACTTTTTTTTCCCTCTTGGGCTAGGGCAGGTTGTTGTCAGAGACACCAGTCTAGCCCCAAGTGTCCAGCCCTTTCTAGCCTCCAAGGACAGGCCTCCTCAGATTGGATGAGGTTGGGGAGAGGTTCCTCAATGGAAGCAGAGAGACCACGTGCTTGGCCCTCAGGCTGTGCTCCAGTCCTCACCCCTCTCTCTGTTCTAGACCAAGAATGCCTGAAAACTAATTCTCATACTAACGGTCATCACTGATGACCTAAAATTAACCCCTCTCATTTTTCTTTTAAAATTCTCCCAGAGAATAATACCTTCCCAAAGGAACGTTTTTCTGATGGTGGGAGCCCAGGCACCTGGTAGGCCAGGGGAGAGATGGGGTGAGAGAGGCCTCATAAATCCCACCAAGCGTTGGTCTGGGCACTCCATCTATTCGCAAGGTTAAATCTGGGCATTTCTTCAGCTAAACAGCATGGGGGTAAGTGCAGTAATACTAGCGTATTTATATAGCACATTACAGTGAAAAGATGCTTTCCACACCCTCTATCAATGTGTTACCTTCCACGCTCCAACAGAGGGGTGGAAGGCTGTTTAACCCTATTGCCCGTGGGAGGAAACAGTCTCAGAGCAACTCTATGCCTGGTCCAGGTCACTCAGCTTGTAGGGATGCTGCCCACTCAAAGCCCCTCCTCCATCCGGGGCATCCAGCCCAAGCTGCTGTGGGGGTCGGCTGCCAATGGCGCATACGTGTCCCTTTTGCCAAAGGATTGCTCTTAGCCAACGGGAGCCACTTCTCTGGAAGATCCCTGGGAGGTTAACCCTCCCCTCCACCCCCCAGAAAAGCCCTTGGCTAATGGCTGACTTATGTAGGGATATAAAAGCCAGCCCTTTTGTCTCAAGGAGGTGCAAACTCCAGAGTGCCAGTCACACTCCAGTTTCCTGCGGCAGCAGGCTGAGGCTAGACCTCACCTGAAGGGACATCTTTGACACCCTTGCCAAATCCCGGCCCTCCCGCCACCCTGCTTCCCTTTGCACCCTCACAGTTTCCCCTGAGAGCACTTTCTCAACAAGTGACACACACAAGGGTCCCCAACTCAGACTCTGTTTCTCCAGAACCAGAAACAAAAGGTTACACTCGGGGGCTTCTGATCACAAATCTAGATAAGCTTGAGGCAGTCCCTGGGGCATCTTGTGGGTGTCTGTTGTGGTGAGAACCCAGCATTCTGCCAGGATCTAGGCTCCCCTCCTCCTTCCAGAGGAGAAGCGGGTTCTTAGCACTTTCCTTGCCTGGCTAGTGCGGCTGGCACCTCCTCGGCCCCTGCCCCGAGCCCACAGGCAGTGGCAGCCAACACCTTGACTCACATACTCATCTCCTCATCCCCTCCATTCTCAGTAGCCACCCCTCCCCCTCAAGTCACTCCCAATGACTCCTTAAGCAGTGAAGATGGCAATTAACTGCATGATATGACAATATCCCAACCCTAATTATTTCGGGGACGAGGCCAGGGACCATAAATAAATGATGAAGAAGAGTTTTTCCAGAGGCTCCTCGGCTGGTCTGTGCTCGTCTGCAGAGCACTGGGGAGTGAAGCAGACCCTTCCCCACACAGGGTTCAGAGGAAGGGGGTGTGACACAAGAGGCAGCTCCCAGGGAGGGGCCCCGAGGTCAGCAGGGGAAGCCAAGCCATTCTTCCAGGCACTTAAATATACAATGGGTGGGGCCGTGGTCCCCACGACTTCAGACAAGCTGAACACGAACAGCAGTGGTTCCCTGGATGTTCTCAGCTGAATGACTGTAGAATGTCATCTCATGAATGAATTCCAGAAGAATTCCCAGGCAACCCCCTCTACACTCCTACACCTGCCTCCCCTGCTCCAGGCAATCCAGCAGCAGACAGGTTTTCCATTTTTCCCGCATGGTTAAGTTTCCTCTATGCCTCTCCCTGATGTGGCCCCCAGGACGTGTCCACGGGGAGCCGCTCTCAGATGCCAGGAAGATCAGGCGGCACAGCCAGAGATCTGAGCCTCTCAGGGTCTGCCCTTTGCTTGCCTTTTCCAGCAACATATCACAACAAAGGCCGGGAGAGAGAAAAAAAATACTCATGGATCCTTTCATGTGCCACAGTGAATGCAAATGCACCTTGCACATGCACACACACACATACACACACACTTGAAACAGACAGGTGCTCCCATACTTTGGAAGCCTAAATATGATCACTTAGATTTATGGGGGAGAGAGATTTGCTTCACAATCGGAATTGTAATGGGCCTTCTTGAAACAGCAAGAAACCAAAGTGCATTGAAAATGGAATTTGTTTCCAAAAATTTGATCTACTTGTAAATTTTCAGAAGCCCATTCATTGCAGTGGTACGGGTGCACATTCGTAAATACGCAGAACTTGTCAGCGCTCCGCTTCATCTAGCTTTTTAAGGTGAGGTTAGGCATCTCAGATGGAAGTCCTCCCCAGAGCTGGCTGGCTACACACCTCAGAGCTCTGGTCACAGGACAGGTCTCTGGCTAGTGCCACCCATACCATCTCCTCCATCGCCAACTAGCAAAGGCAGACCAAGCACTTTATCACCAAGATTACCACACCCCAGAACTCAGATGTCTCCTTTGAGCTTTAACTTGCCCATGACACTCTCTTGGACAAGATTTGAACTCACTTCCGGGGTTAATAACTTCATCTTGTGATTAAGACCCTACCACCATGACCCAACTTCCATGTCAGCCACTTAGCTTAGGCCCCACAGGACTGTCTGGTATCCCTTGAAGGGACTGGACACCCATAGATTTGATGATAGAACAGGGAGTAAAATTCCAATCTCTCCTGATTTCCAGTTTAGAACTTGTACTAGCAGACATATGCACAACGCTTAAAATCTAAGCTCCTTTCCTCTAACACTAATTCTACTGAAAAAAATGGTGCTTATGGATAACAGCAGCTGACATTATAACATACCTACTATGTGCTGGCCAGCATTCTAAGCTCTTTACATATGTTAATTCATTCAATCCTCACAGCAACTCTATATCGAAGGTACTGTCATTACCCTCAGAGGTCCAGAGAGGTCAAGTCACTTGCCCAAGGTCACACAGCTAGTAACTGCACAGTGAGGCTCGAGGTCAGGTAATCTCGCCCCAGAGTCCATGGCCTATAGTTTACTATTTCTCTCCACCGCTAGAATGTAAACTCCATGCATGCGCAATCTTGCCCCTCTACCTCACTGCAGTGTGCCCTGCATAGAGCACACCTCAGCCTGGCACGTATAGATTTGCTGATCCATGAGTGCTCTATTCACATGCCAACACACACTCACACACACACGCTGTGTACACATTGGCTTGTATGCTCAAACGCACTGACATCAGGCCACAGGTGCATGCCGTGTTTATGACACAGTACTCCGTGGTGGAACAACAGAGAGAAGTGGGAACACCAGCTTGACATAAATGGGCTTTCTAACAGCCGACGTGAAGAAACAGAATTCCGCCTGAGGATGGATTCGTAATTACCTGGCCTGGAAGAATGCAGAACAGAAAATAGAACCTCTGTGTGGGAGCCAGAGCATCTCCACCAACTGGCCCAGGCCTTTTGTGTTGGTTGCCTGGAGAAATGGGAGACTGGATTACAAGGCAGGAGAAACCTGCCCCTCCACAGTCCTCAGAAAGGGAGGCGGCTGGGGTGGCCCAGGCACTCCAGTTACCAAGCTGAGCTCACAAAATGTGGCTGGGCCAGGCGCAGAGCGCTGAGGATGCAGGTCTGACGTCAGATCGGGTAGGGTGGCTCCCCCCTCCCAGCTTCCTTCCCCCCACCTCACCAGGCCATCCCAGGACCAATCTGCAAGGAAAGGATGCCTTCTCTGCCCTTGACAAGAAGACAGAGGGACAAAGGCAGCAGGTGCCTATGCATATGGGTGTTCCCTCCCAGTGCCTGACATGTGCTGGGGCATGACAGTCTAGATAGCTGGTGTTTGGGAAGCACGGGCTCATGCACCAGGTGTGTTTTCTGGTGATTGGAGTACAGCCTAACTCTAGCAGATGTGACCCTTGTGCTATTGTCTTTGGGGCCTATCAGTTTCAATGCTGCTCAAAGCCCTCGCCTTTGTGGAGGTGGTGGTGAAGGGGGCGATTCACTGACCTGACATATCCCCAAAGCCTCTACTTCTAAGTAGAGAGAGTCCTCAGAAACGTGTGCTGGCACCAAGGGGCTGGGCAGAGCAGGGGGCCTGCAGAGCTCAGGTGCCCAAGACATGCAGCCAGCCCAGGGGAACGCCATGCCCCATGTTCTTGGCCTCTTGGTCAGTCTCAGCCTCTGGAGCTCCTGGGTCCCCAAATGTCTTCCCCGCCCTCGGGTAATGGCCCCTCTAGACTCTCAGCACACCAGGAAGCCTTGGCTGAAGGCGAGATGCTGGAAGCAGGGATGGTCCAGAGGGCACCCGCTCTTGTGGCCCGAGATTCTCTGCCCAGTATCGGCTTAGTAACCTTAGTAACCAGCCCAACCCTGACCCCTAGTACCAGGGGACCTCGTCTGTAAAATGGGACAATAATGCCTCTTCAGAGAATTGTTGAGACTGAAATGAGAAATGAAAGTTAAGCCTCAGCACAGCATAGCAACCAAAACAATGAAGAAGGTAGTTTGAATGTTTGCCATATTTCCTTTCTCTCTTCTCTTTGGCCCTCTTTGAAAAATGTAAGTTGTCATATCCTACCAGAAGTAGATGTGTCCAAAGTGTATTGCTATTGCTTCCTACCTGCTCAAACTACCCCAAAACACTGCCTTCTGTACCCTTACTTCTAGTTGAACACCCCCATACCCCAACAGCAGCTGCCCTCAGGGCCAGGACTTGACAATGCCCTTGAGAACTAGGGTACCCTCCCCCCACTTGTGGCTCACCCACAAGGAGGGGAGCTGGATGGGGAGCCTCCTCCAGGGACCCTCTTCCATCCTCCTCCCCTACCTGTGGACCAGAACTTGGCTCTCTCCCACCCAGGCAGGGGATGAGGTGGTTTGTGAGAGCTGCCCCCAAAGCCCCTCCTGAACCCCTGCCACCACTTGTCTCAGGCCTCACCCTCATCTCTCTCCTTTCTCCCTTTACTTCTCTAATTTTTTCTCTGTAGAAGAAGGATTCTAGTCTCCCATCCCATTTCAGTGTCATGAATCAGCCCAGGGCCACGGAGGACAAGTATGTGCCTGGAGGGGCCGTCCTGTCCCCCCAATTTCCAAAGTCTCCAGGGCTGTGCCCCTCGCCCGCCTCTCGCAGGCCTGACTCTCCTTCAAAGACTGCGGATATGCTCTTCCTGGGCTCACCTGCTATGGCTGCAATTGGGGAAGGGGGTAGGGGAGGGCCCAGGCTCAGAAGACCTGATTCTGAGTCCTTGCTCTGCCATCTAAGCTCTGTGTAACCTGAAGCAAAACACCCAAACCTCTCTGAGTCACAGTTTCCTCCCCTTTAAATTGATCAAAATAACAATGTCCAATCCCCCAATTCCTTGTTTTTGTGAGAGAGTGATAGGCTCTGTGACTGCCTAATCAGGGCACTGTAAGATGGACTGTGAATGTCACTGATACCTCGTCTATTTCTGCTCTCCCTGCTGCTGCCTTGCTATCAAGCTGCTATCTCCTGATTTTCATTTTCTTTCAAAGCCCATGCATATATCAGTCCAGCAAGAACATGGGGCAGGAGACCACATTCCTGATGAATGTGAAAAAAAAAACAGAGATGAATACAAAGAGATGGATGTGGGGGAAAGCCCCCCTCTCCAGGAGGGCATCTCCCTCTCTGACCCCTCCCAGGCTCCTTCCTGCCCTGTACCTTCTGAGCCCCAGGTACCTGGTAAAGGACCTGCTTAGCTCAGCTACCACCTCACAGTGCCAGTTCCCAACTTCAGCGAGGAGGGGCAGCCCAGGTACCCAGAGAACAGCCCCAGCTCCTCCTGCTCTCAGGTGCTGGGGGTGCTGGGCTGTGAGCTGTAATCCCAGGGGCCAGAACAGGTGTGCCCTGCCCGCCAGCGCTGTTCCCCTCCTTCCCTTCCCTGCCTCGGAGCTCAGCTGTGACTCCACTGAAATCCACAAGGAAGTCAGGCTCCTCAGCAAAGCGTCCAGGTGCTCCCCAGCCCTGCCTTGCCCTGGGACACCTGCTTCACCAGGGCCCAAGAGGCCCAGCCAGCACCCAGGCTCCAATAGAGTCCCTCTTGCATCAGGCAGGGGTACAAAGGTTTCTTTAAAGAAACTTTTTAAAATATCTTCTTCCTTACTGCATGGAGTTGTGATAGAGGTGATGAAGACTATAGCAAAAGTCTATTTTTATTTTCTACCCTGATCAGGGAGACAGACATTCATGGGAAGAGCCTGGTCCTGGGGGCAGCCCTTTTCCCTCTCAAGTAGTGATCGCTGCCTGTTGCCCTCAACGGTCCCCAGAGCAGCCGCATCACGTATCTGAAGGGGTGGGGACATCTTGCAGGGAATATCTACATTTTGAGGCAGAGGTTCTATTAATGCAAAGGAGGGGCCCTGTCTACCAGTGCCAGGTACTGAGCGGGGCAGCTGTCCTCTGGTGTGGCTTCTTGGTGATTGTGCCTATAATGGTGAAGACGGGGACTCCCAGGTAACAGGTGAGTGTGACGGCAGTGCTGTCCTCATTTGGATGGGAAGTGTGGTTCTCAGGGAATCGGGACCCTGTCCTTGGACTGGTATCTCTGGAGTGAGATCCGGAGCTCTGTGGGACATTGTAGCTTCCAGAGATAGTGGGGCTCAGTATCCTTCTGGGCCTGGGGAATTTGGCAGCTGCCTCTGCCCCCATGTCCTTCATTTCTTCCCTCAGAGTGTGAGATGAGAGTAAACACACAAAAAATTTTCCAGTCCAGGCTCCGACCTGTAGATGGTTTTCCTATTAGGCTAGTGGCCACAGCCTGTCTGGATACCAAATCTATCTGTGCTCAGGAATTCAAGGGGGAAACAATGGATCTGGTCAATCCTGGGTATAAGAACCCCCTCTTCCAGTCCCTGGATGAACTGTGAAATTCAACATGCCTATCATTACGTGGGACAAGATTGGTACTCCTTGGCACAAATACTGAACAGAAAACTCTAGCACCAAATGAGGGAGACTGGCAGGGTGGTCAGTCCAGTGCTTGTAGAATCCAATATATCCAATACTATCATTAATATTCTGTAATTGATTACAATGTGCTGGATGATGTAAATAATTAATATAGTGGAAACTCTTGGCACTTCCATTTCTCCAGTCCTTTGTGTCATGCGTTTAATTACTCAGTACTTCTCAGTAAACAAATATGCAACCCTCAGTGCTAGATCTTTCTCCATTGCAATATTACAAATTAAGGAACTGGAACCACAGAATAAAACCCCACACCCCTCCTTCCTGAAGAGAAAGGCAGCTTCCCTCAATTTGGGTGGGTGAAGGGACTTTCTATTCTCCCCAGGCCTACCACCCTTTGACCAACACTGTTTGTCCCTCCCCCCACAAACCCATATATCCACATCCTCCCAAAGCTGGAGTTTCTTCCTTCAAGATCATGTCTCTTCAGAAACAACAGTCTAGACCTAACTGATTCCTGATTGGATTCAGAGAAAATTTCCTCCCCTTTCAAGGCCTTAATCCCTTCCTTTGATACATGAGACACGCAGGTCTGGAAACCTCTACGAGCCCCCATGAATTCTTCCTGCTGTAGGGGCTACCTTGGACTGGGTGATTTGGCACCCACGCCCCGCCCCCAGCCAATCCACCCTTCCCAGTGTGTTTCTCAAAGCCTCAGGTACCATGTGATATGTGCGGAAAACACACCCATCTTTGCAAAGCAGACACTAGTTCCTCAGGGATACTTGTAACAACCCCAAGGGGATGGACAGTGCTGCCCACACTCTTTCATTTCTCGAAATAAAGGGCAGAGCTTCTAGAGTTCAGCAAGTCACTAAATGTAGGCTGTTTTGATTTTTCCATCTCCCTCACAATGCTGCTAGGCTCTTCCTTTTACAAAAGCTCATGGCCCATGTGTTAGGATTCAGGACTTCGGGAATTAAGGAATTTTCTAGGCTTCATGTCAATTCCAGTGCAGGCAAATGTGGTTATTCAAGGCTTACTCAGCCTTGTCACTTACCAGGAATCTGTCCTTGGACACTTTGTTTAATCTCTCTGTGCCTAAGCTTGCTCAGCTGAAAACCGGGTGTCCTACTCTTCTTGTCATAGGGCTTAGTGAAGATTAATTAGCATAATACATATGAAGCTCTTTGCAGAAACCTTTAAAATAAACATCTTTTCCCTTCCCTATTCATAAAGCCCTTTCTACATTGCTAAGAGCCTTCCTCTACATGGAACCTCAGAATAGTCAGGTAAGGTTAGCAGGAGCCCCACCTCCTGGGCTACAGTCTTTCTTCACAGGGGTCATGGCTTGGCCCATCCAGTGTCGTGGAATACTCTATAAGGGCAGATCTCAGAGCCTCTCCTCTGCTTCTCTACCCCAGACTGACCCTAACTCCCCGAAGCTCCAGCTTTATCCCATGCCCCATATCTGGGGGGTGTTATGGTTGACCCAGGGACCATAACAGTTTCCAGAAGGTCAGTGGCTCACTGCACCCTCATTGCCCACTCTGGCCCAGTGGACTGGGATCAGCTTCTCATTTGAGAGGGCCAGGGCCTGGGTGGGGTGATGGCCAGACTTGACCACAGGACAGTTATAGAGGGGTCTGGAGCCACAGACTTCTTGACCAGGGCTCAAGAAGATATGACAGCTGCTGTATCCTGAAGAGCATGGGCCATGGGCTCCTGCACATCTACTGATCATGGGACAAAAGTAACTGGTAAGAATGACAGGATTCAGGAACCTTAGAGTACTCATGAATGGGATATGATTCCCAACCCTGAGTCCAGAATACAGGCCAGTGTTTTCTCCCAGGGGCCATCTGAGGTGGATCTCTCCTGGGACTCTCCTATACCCCTTCCTCAACTGCATGAATGGGTGGGCCAAGGCACCAAGAGAAGAAGGAAATTTTCCTTTGGAAACCAACCCTGGGCAACAATCCCTCAATTTCCTAGTGTTCTTCTTGATGCTGTTTTTAGGTTTCTGTTCAGGACGGGGTTTTCATTATATGTCACTGTCCAAACTGCTGGGTGACCTCCCCAGAGTAAAGGAGCCATAAGCAAATTGTATGTCATTATGTTTTTTTTTTTAAGTGACTGCTCTAAGGATTACAAAATACATAATTTTTCACAGTGTATTTAAAATCGACACTTTACTACTTCAAATGGAATGTAGAAATTTTAGCAGCATATAGGTCCCCTTAACCTCCTTCCTTTATGCTGTAGTTGTCTTATTATATCCTCATACATTGAAAACCCTATTGATGTTATTCTTTTTGTTTTTAATCACCAAACATATTTTAGAGGTTTCTAGAGGAGAAGAATAGTCTATTATATTTACCCAGCTATTTACTGCTTCTGTTTCTCTTCCTTTATTCCTAATGTTCTAAGTTTCCTTCTGGTATAATTTCCCTTTTGTCTGAAGAACTTCCTTTAGCAATTCTTTTAGAACAGGTCTACTGGCTGCACATTCTCCTAGTTTTCCTTCACCTGAGAATATCTTTTTCTGACCTTCATTTATGAAAGATATTTTTTTGGATAGAGAATTCTAGGTTGGCATATTTTTTTTAGTACTTTAAAAATGTTGTGCCATTTCCTTCTGGTCTTCATGATTTCTAATGAGAAATCTGCAGTTATTTGAATCATTATTCCCCTGTAGGCAAGGTGTCATTCATCTGAATACTTTTAAGAATTTTTGTCTTTAGTTTTAAACAGTTTAATTATGGTATGTCTAGGTATCAGCTTCTTTGGGTTCATTCTGTTTGGGGTTCTCTCAGCTTCCTGAATCTGTAGGTGTGTGTCCTTTGCCAAACTTGAGGAGTTTCAACTATTATTTCTTTGAATATTTTTTCAGCACCATACACTCTCCTTTCTCTCCTTCTGGGACTCCAATGACATAAATATTAGGCATTTTGTTGTTGCACAGGTTCCTGAAGGTCTGTGCATTGTTTTCAATCATATTTTTCTTTTTCTTGTACAGGGATAATTTCTATTTATCTATTCTCAATTTATTGACTTTCTTCTGTCATCTCCACTATGCTATTGAGCCCAAAGAGTGAGCTTTTTTAAAATTTTGGTTATTGTATTTTTCAGTTCTAAAACTTTCACTTGGTTCATCTTTATGTCTTCTATTTCTTTGTTGAGTTTCTATTTTTCTAACTTGTTTCAAGACTTCATGATTATTTGTTAACCACTTTTATAATACCTGCTTTAAAGTCTATGTCAGATAATTCCAGTATCTGTCATTGGCATCTGGTTACTGTTTTCCCATGTGAGTTGAGATTTTTGTGGTTCCTTTTACACCAAGTAATTTTGGAAACTATCCTGGACATTTTAAATATTATGCTGTGTGCAAATATTCTCGCTGTCCCGATTTTGTGATAATCAGAGTAGGCTAAACATTCGCTATATTAGAAACCATGCATGTGTCCCCAGACCTAGTTTTTCTCCCTAGGTCTGGTTTTTGGAATGCTGGTGATAAACTAAGCCTGATTTATTATATGACCATCCTGTTTGAGAAATGACTGTAACTCTAAGTATCTTTGGTCAGCCTTAAGAGATTGACCTGACCTGGCTAGGTTCAGGCCACAAATTTTAATCCACCTTGTGTAGGCTGTGGTTCTAATGTCAGTTCAGTTTTCAAAGGCTTTTCAGTGCTTTTCAGTTCTGTCCTGCATGTGGTCTGACCAGGGGGACAGATGTGGCTCAAATAGTTGGGCATCCGTCTCCCATATGGAGGGACCTGGGTTTGGTCCCCGGGACCTCCCGGTAAAAAGAAAAAAAAAGAAAAATATAGAAGGCGCATCGGCCACCAGGCCCCAAGCGCGGGTGAGCCGCCAGGCCCCACGAGCGGGTGAGCCTCCAGGCCCTGTGTGCGGGTGCATCGCCAGGCCCCGTAAGCGGGTGTGTGGCCAGGCCCTGCAAGCCATGCAGCAACATTATGACGTAACAGGAGAGTGACACAAGGGAGAGCCAAAACGAGACACGCCAAAAAACCAGGAACTAAGGTGGCGCAGGCAGTAGGATGCCTCTCTCCCACATCAGAGGTTCCGAGGATCGAATCCCAGTGAAGACAGGAGGAGAAGGATGAGAAGAAAGGGCAGGAAACGGACACAGAGTTGCCCAGCAAATGGACACCGAAACAGCAAAAACGGGTGGATGGGGGGTAAAAATGGATAAAAGTAAGTAAATAAATAAACAAATCCTTAAAAAATGTATAGGAGAGGAAGATACTAACTATAGTTAGTAGTAATACTTCGATGACGCTCTTTCATGATATGTTAACAAATGTTTCACAGCAATGTGGGGTGTTTGTATGTGTGTGGGGGGGTGATGTGTGGGAGCCCTTTATGATGTTATGCATGTTTGTTTTGTAAGTTCACGATGTTTCCTGAACACTTATAGTTTATGTATGTTCATGCATGTATGATATACTTCAATAAATTGTTTAAAAATATATTATGTTGTGAGACTCTGCGTCTTATTTAAATCTTATGGAGAATGTTTATATGTTTTATTTTAGCAGGCACTTGACCTGGCTAGGTTCAGACCACAAATTTTAATCCGCCTTGTGTAGGCTGTGGTTCTAATGTCAGTTCAGTTTTCAAAGGCTTTTCAGTGCTTTTCAGTTCTGTCCTGCATGTGGTCTGAGCAGAGGTTTACCATTAGCTCCATCATTAAGATGTTTGGTATGCTAACTAGGATCAGCTCCACATTTGCAGATCCCAGAGTTCATGAACAGCTTTATGAGATTACTATCCTGAGCATCTCCCTCTCTGCTATCTTCCTGGTACTCTCTGGTACCCTGGGACTTTTCTTATTGGTCCTCTGGCAGGAAACTGCCACTTCCATGATTGTACCACAGCAGGACAGAGAGGATAAAAACAATTGGGTTTGGACCTACACTGTTGGCACCACAGCTTCACCAAATGGAGAGGAACGTTTACCTATCTCAGAGTTTTCAGCTCTTGCATTTTTCTGTGGCCGGCCACTTTTGCTGCCACTGTTGCTCCCAGCACAGGATTCCCAGGTGGCTAAAGAATGAGAGAGTGAAAAATGGAAGATTTTCTTCACTCTTTCTGAGTTTTAGGAGTTTCCTTTTTGACTCCTTGAGCCATAACTAGAGGGTTTCTCCTATATCTCTTTCTGCCTGCACTTACTACTGTGTTTTGGACTGCATTGAACTCAGCCTGGAGAATACTGTAGAAAAATATATGGTAAACTCACCACCAGTATGGTGATACTTGGAATTCTGCTTCTCTCCCCCAATCCACCTGCTAGCATTTACTGCTCAGATATTTCACAAGCTGTATTATGCATTCTCTCCAGGTTTTATGGTGACATGTGTTTACTTCATCTTACCCAGAATCAGAACAATAAAATTTTAAAGCCCTATCAAGTTCTAAAACCCTCAGTCCTTCTCCCCTCCAGGAGGAAGGAGACAAGCCCTGGCTTATTGTCATGTCACACTGCCCCCTATCCCCATAAAAACCCACTCACACTCATTCATTCACTCATTCAGCAAATGCTTTTTTGAGTTTCCTATTTTGGGCTAGATCCTTCTAGACACTAAAGATATAGCAAGGGGAAAAAAAGACACCAGGTCACTGTCAGACACGGTGGTCAAAATAGAAGCAAATAATTAAAAATTAAATTATAATTTGCAGTGAGTGCTATTGTGAAAAATAAAAGAAGGTAAAAGGATAGGAGACCTTTTAATAAAGGATACACAGGCAGACTCTTAGAAAATGCCATCAGAGGTAGAAATAGAACAAGCGAGGTCTCCAAATATCTGAGGCAAAAGAATTCCAGGATAAGAAATTTCAAAGGCCTTTTGATAGAGGAAAGAACATGCCTTGTATGTCTGATGAATAGCCAGGAGGCCAGAGAAGGCATAGAACACAGGGGCAGGGAGAAGTGCAGTTGAGGATGAGGTCAGAGAGACTGGGGGACAGGGAGGCAGATATCATGTGATCTTGTAGGTTATTGTTAGGACTTTGGCTTTTACTCTGATATTGTGAACCAATGTGGAGTTTGGCACAGAAGAGTAACATCTTGTAACATCTTTCAGTTGAACAGGATCAATTGACTGCTGTTTTGAGGATAGATTGGCCTAGGTGGGTAGGAGCCAGCAAGAAGTCATATGAGAAGCTATTGAAATAATTCATGGAAGAAAACTGTGTGTTGGTCCAGAATGATTCAAGTGGGGGAATAAATGTTGAAAGGCACAGTGACTAATATTTGTTAACAGAGTGGGTTTGGGTAGAGAAAAAAGGTACTAGTTAACTTGGAGTTGCCCTAGAGATCATCTGGCAATCACCTTACTGACCCAGGAATCTCCTTCTCCACTTTCCTGACATCATGATGTCCAGTCACTTAATGAATACTCACTGGGACAGATAACTCATGCCCTCACACAATACCTTTTCCAATTCTTTATAGTTCTTTCTTATACTCACTCAAAATCCCACATTCCTATATCTTTATCTCACTGTTCCTACAGTAATACAGATCAGGTCTCCACCACATTCCACAGTACAAATCTTCAGATTCCTAACACAAAAATAGGTTCCCAAGGTTCTCCCAGTGTCTGGTCTCTTCCTCGGTTCAAATTGCCCACCAATGCTATTTTTAGTACCTCTGGACATGACCAGATCCCAGTAGGAAGCAGCTATGAGTCTTTTACTAAGTGGAAGGAACAGGTACTAACTGTGCTCAGCTCCTTCTAGAAAAATGTTCATGGAATTTGGTACATGATTCACACTTTGCAAATGCACTGATGTGAATCTTTGTGCAAGTGGGGAGGTATTGAGAGTTAGCTTAGATCTTGCTTCCTTATCACTGAGAAAACCAAAGCAATTAGAAGAGCATTTCCCTAGACACCCTCCAATCTTCCCACCTACCACCATCTGTACCCACACTCTCTGCTTTCCGGCCTATAAACAAACAAGCTGTGCTCCTATCTAAAGCCAGACATATACATGTCTACTGCATACCATCCCTTCTAACATACCCAGGAAGATTAGTGTCCCTCACAAGTGTGGAGAACAGTGGAATAGAGCTAATATTTAAAAATGGACTAGGACTAATAGTTTAAAACTTAAATCCAAGAAACTGTAGTCAAAATAAGAGAAAACTCAAATTTATGTAAGGGCCAACCATGTGCATGGTAAAATGGACTGAAAATGATAAACTCTGAGACACAGCCTATAAAACTGTTAGAATTTAAAGATGAAGAAACATAGTAAAGGCCTACATGCACAACACCCATAATAAATACCTACAAGGTATTAAAATTATATTGGTATCAGGTTACTTAAGAGCAACATGCAAAGCAATTCAAGAGTAGAATAGGATTTTCAAGTACCAGAGGAAAGTAAATCAATTGTGAGCCAAGGGTTGTGCACGCAGCAAAGCCATCATTCAATTATCAAGGCTATAGGACAGCAAATTATATATGCAAGGCCTAAGCAAATTCTGTACACATGAACCCTTCCAGGACAATCTACTAGAGGATGGATTCCATTCAACCAAGATATGATTGGGGGAACTGGCCAAAGAAATGATGATGAGTCTATAGTGTACTTAAGTGTAGAACTAAGATTTAAATAAGGATAAGGGACAAGGGTAGAAAATAACTTGTAAATGTCATATGTCTGACAAAGAACAAAAATTAGTTTAAAATTTGAAAGGAGAAGGGAGACAAAAAGAGAAAATGAGAATGAGGTCATTGTCCATAGGAAATAGGTAAGAATCAAATGATACCATTTAAAATTGAGGTTAAGTAAGAAAACGTTTATGTAAGAACATCTAAGTAAAGATTAAGTAGAAAAAAAGGAGAATAAGGGCATATTAGAAGGTATTGATGCAAAGGTAACCACTAGAACAAAAATGTGCACTTTTGTAAATATAAAAAAATTAAAGAGCAAAGAATATGCATCATATAGAGAAAGAAACACAGTAAATGTAACATAACATAGAGTAATTATAAAATAAAATGACATAGGGAGTTGACACCAAATACATGTCATATCAATAAATGTGAATGAGCTTAACTTGCATAGCAAAATAAAGAGTTTCAAAATATAAAGGACAATTCAAGCCTACTCCACATGCAAGAGACACATTTAAAACAAAGTGATCAAAAAGGCTAAAAAATAGAAACAAAAGGGTGGGAAAGGTATACCAGCAAAATGGGGACAACTATAAAACAGGGTTATCAATCCTGATAAGAAACAATGCAGAATTTAGGACAAAAAGCATTGAACAGATTTTATTTCCCATCTGACACATAAAGAGCTTGAAACCTGTAGCAAGCATACCCACAAAAAGAAAAAAGTTGCACAAACTGATCCATCACAAGAATTGAGGTCATAGGGCAAACGACCACACAAAAAACTGGAGAGACCAATGAATACAGAGAATACAGCTCACTGCAAGGAGAAGCTTCTGCTGGAGCTGTGTAAGAACACTTAAAGGATAATTGACTAATTGCTAGAGACTGAGTGGGGGCTATCTTGAGGGCTAAAAACTCTTGGGGCATCCAAAGACATGGGGGTGGGGTCCCACCCTTTCATGAGTTTTACCTCCAGTAGTCCCACCAGGTTTTCAGGGTGAAAACTGGAGAAAAAAATTCCCTCATGCTTTTGGCAGAGAAGGGAAAATATGCCCAGAGCACTATGTTCTCTTTAACAACAGCTTGCCATCAAGACAGACTATTTTACAAGAGCTTAACCTACTTGGGTTTTATCAGAGCCTAACTGGCATGGGGGGTGGGGGTGGGAAATACTTAGTTTCAGCCCCCTCAAGCCTTCCATGGGAGGGAAGAGAAATGCCCAGCTCCAAGCTGTCTCTACCCTTCTTGTCTTGCCAAAGGGGGAGAGGCAACCTGAGACACACCTGTGAAAGTACATCCCAGGGACACAGACTCACTAAAGGACGTGAGACCTAATCATAGGATTATAGAATGCATCCTTTCTCCCTATACCTTACCATATCAGTAGAGCTCCTCTATAATAAATAACAGGATTATGTATGAAAAAAACTGCAGCTTCAGACCCAATTTAAGGAGGAATCTCTAGAGAATCCCAAAGACAACAAGGGAGACAAATAGAAGAAACTAGAGGAAAACTTAGCCTTGTGTACCACAGTGACAGCAAACAGTAAAAACAGCCTAACTGCAACCAGATGAACATTAAGGGCCCATTTCCAAAGTTACTTTTACCCGATTCATGTTCCACTTTCAACAGAAATTAAAAGGCATGCTAAAAGGAAAAAACACAGTCTGAAAAGACAAAGCAAGCATCAGAACCAGACTCATGTATGGAAAACATTTTGGAATTATCAGATGGGAAAGTTAAAATAACTATGGTTAATATGCTAAGGGTTATTATGGAAAAAATGGATTACATACAAGAACAGATGTATGTTTGAAGCTGTATGTACCCCAGGAAAACATGTTCTTACATCTAATCCATTTCTGTGGATATAAACCCATTGTAAGTAGGACCTTTGTATGAGGTTACTTCAGTTAGGGTGTAATCCAATCAGGATGGGTTTAAATCCTATTACTGGAGTCCTTTATAGAAGAATGAAATTCAGACATAGAGAAAGCCATAGAAGCAAGAAGCTGAAATCACCGAAACTTGGAAGAAAAGGAAGAGACCAGCAGATGCTGCCATGTGCCTTGCCATGTGACAGAGAAGCCAAGGATCACCAGCAGCCAGTCTTCAAGAAGAAAGCATTGCCATGATGATACCTTGATTTGGACATTTTCTCAACCTCAAAACTGTGAATAAATAAGTTTCTATTGTTTAAACCAACACATTTCACAGTCTTTGCTTTGAGCAGCCTAGGAAACTAAAACAGATTTTGGTACCAGGAGAGTGGGGTGTTTCTATTGCAAATACCAAAGTGTGGAAATGGCTTTGGAATTGGATGAGGAGAGACTGAAAGAATTGTGAGGCACTTGATAGAAAAGGCCTAGATTGCTTTGAGGAGGCTATTGGTAGAAATAGAGATGCTAAAGGTACTTCCATTGAAGTCTTAGGTGGAAATGATGAATGTGTCATTGGATGCTGGAGAAAAGGCAATCCTTGTTTTAAATTGGCAGAGAACTTGGCAAAATTAAATTCTGATGTTGAATGGAAGGCAGAATTTGAAAGTGATGAACTTGGATATTTAGCTGAGAAGACTTAGAGGCTAAGAGTGGAAATTGCAGCCTGGTGTCTCCTTGTAGCTTATAGTAAAATGTGAGAGGAAAGGGATAAGCTGAGAACTGAACTCCTGGGCATAAAGAAACCAGAAACTGATGGTTTTGAAAATTCTGCGTTTCCAGAAAATGAGTCTCCAGAGAATTGGGTTCCATGTGAAGGTTTAATTGAACATGGATCGAGTCAGCCATTTCAGAGCAAGTCAGGATGGGAAATGCAGTTATCCAGGAAGGATTTGTGGAAAGTTCTTTTGTCTGATGGTTTGGACCCGTGTACCACATGCGACTTTTTTATGAGATCTGTATGAACGAAACCACCGCCAGCCTGGACCAAAAGGGACAGAGAAGGGACAAATTGAAGGAAAGATCACATCAAGGGCAGAACCATGGACGCAGAGGATATTGTGTTGGAATGAATGTATTTCGCACATAGAAAGAATATGTCTTTTTTTGGGTCCAGAGGGTGGGTATGTACCCCAGAAAAACATGTTCTTAAATCTAATCCATTCCTGTGAATGTAAACCCACTGTAATTAGGAACTATCAATGAGGTTACATCAGTTAAGGTGTGGCCCAACTGAATCAGGATGGGTCTTAATACAGTTATTGGCATCCTTTATAAGAGAATGAAATTCAGACAGAGATAGAGAAAGCAATGGAAGCAAGAAGCTGAAATCAACAGAATTTGGAAGAGACGGGAGAGACCAGTAGATGCTGCCATGTGCCTTGCCATGTGACAGAGGAGCCGAGGATCATAGGCAGCCAGTCTTTGGAAAGAAAGCATTGCCTTGATGATGTTTTGATTTGGACATTGTCCTGGCCTCAAAACCATGAGTGAATAAATTCCCATTGTTTAACCCAACCCATTTCACAGTATTTTCTTTGAGAAGCCTAGGAAACTGAAACAGATGGGTAATGTAAGCTGAGAGATGGAAACTCTAAGAAGGAATCAAAAAGAAATGCTAGAGGGGCGGATGTGGCTCAGATGGTTGGGCGTCCATCTCCCATATGGAGGAACCCAGGTTCGATCCCCAGGACCTCCCGGTAAAATTAAAAAAAAAAAAGAAATGCTAGAAATCAAAAACACTTAAACAGCTATTCATCTATTAAGAATGCATCTGATGGTCTCACTAGTAGACTGGACACCACCAAGGAAAGAATCAGAAAGCCTGAAGATATGTCAATAGAAACTTCCCAACTGGAAAGCAAAGAGAAAAAAAGGAATAAAAAAATGGAACAGAATATCTAAGAACTCTGGCTCTGGGATATTTACTAAAAGTGTAACATACATGCAATAGGAATACCAGAACAAGAAAGAGAGAAATATTTGAAGTAATAATGGCAGAGAATTTTCAAAAATTAATGACAGACTCCAAACCACAGATCCAGGAAGCTCGGAGAACACTAAACAGATTAAATAACCAAAATTCTACATTTAGGCATATCATATTCAAACTGAAGAAAATCAACAAACAGAATATCTTGAAAGACTCCAGAGGAAAAAAAAACACCTTACCTACAGAACAACAATGATAAGAATTAACATCAGACTTCTCTCAGATTCCATGCAAGCAAGAAGAGAGTAGAGTGAAATATTTAAAATGTCTAAAGAAAACAAAAATCACCAACCTAGCATTCTGTAAGCAATGAAATTATTCTTGAAAAGTGAAGGAGAAATAAAGATTTTCTCAGACAAACAAAAAAATTAATTGGTTATGGGAATATTCTGTCCTGTGGAATTTGTTGCCAGTAAAACTGACTTGCAAGAAATGTTAAAAAGAAGTACTTCAGAAAGAAAGAAAATTATATAGTTCAGAAACTGAGATCTACATAAAGAAAGGAAGAACATTCAAGAAGGAATAAATGAAGGTAAAATAAAGCCTTTTATTTTTCTTATTCTTAAATAATCTAACAGGTAACATCTACTTAAAATAATAATAGTAACAATATATTGGGTTATTATAGTATATGTATAAGTGAAATGAATGACAACAATGTCATAAGGTATAGGGTGGGGGAAATGAGAATACTCTGTTATAAGGTACTGGAATTACCCATGAAGTAGTATAGTGTTATTTGAAGTGGACATAGATTAGTTGTAAATATATATTGCAAACTCTAGAGCAAGAAGCTAAAATGAAAAATATAATTGACAAGCTAAGAGAGAAAATGGAATCATATAAAATACTTAATAAGACCAGAAAAGGCAGAAAAGGGTAAAAGGCAAGATAAGGGCAATGAATAGCAAAACAGTTACAAATATGGTAGATATCAATACTTGCTTTTACAACCAATTTAAAAAAATGGGCAAGTGATTTGAATAGACACTTCTCCAAAGAAGAAATACAAATGGCTAAAAAGCACATGAAAAGATGCTCAACATCACTAGCTATTAGGGAAATGCAAATCAAAACTACAATGAGATATCATCTTATACCCATTAGACTGGCGGCTATTAAAAAAACTGAGAACTGAAAATGTTGGAGAGGATGTGGAGGAATGGGAACACTTATCCACTGCTGGTGGGAATGTAGAATGGTACAGCCATTGTGGAGGACAGCTTGGCAGTTCCTCAGGAAGCTAACTATAGAACTGCAATATGATCCAGCAATCCCACTGCTGAGTATATACCCAGAAGAATTGAAAGCAGGGACATGAACAGATATATGCATACCAATGTTCATAGCGGCATTATTCACTATTGCCAAAAGTTCGAAACAACCCAAATGTCCGTCAACAGATGAATGGATAAACAAATTGTGGTACATACATACAATGGAATATTACTCAGCTATAAGAAAGAATGCTGTATTAACACAAGGGATAATAGGGATGAATCTTGAAGACCTTACGCTGAGTGAAGCAAGCCAGGCACTAAAAGACAAATATTACATGACCTCACTGATAGGAATTAAGCAAATTGAGCAGACTCACAGAGCTAGAGTCTGGAAGACAGAAAGGGAGAAGAAGGTTGAGAGCCAATGGCCACATGGGCAAAATCTATGATAAGGTGGAAGTGTGTAGTTGTGCAGTGGATGAGCATGACAGTGGTGCAGTGATACTACTGGGCTGGGCAGTGCTGGTTTGTGAGAGGGGTAGGGTGGGGAGGGTGGGGTGGACTGTCCATGGAACTAGGGGGAGGGTTGGGGGAGGGACCAGGTGAACACTGTGGATTTGAGGGTATGTGATTGAAACTACAACACTGGGAATGTTCTTTTTGCAATATGGCAGGGGAGGGTTACTGGTTTAGGGTATTGGATGTGGGGGGCATTCAGGACAGGGCACACCTCGGGCAGGCTTCTAGGGAGTATGTGAGTGTTCATCTTGTCATGGTGTATTGTATCAGTGGGTGGACACCCACATAATGAGTGGGAAGGTGTTAGACTCCCATCCTAGGGAGCCTTGCTATGCTCTCAAATTGAGGGACGCGAGGCTCTAGAGAGCATAGGCAGTGCCCAATAGGGGAGGACAGGCCAGTATGTCAAGTCCTCAATGTTGTTGCAAGTAACTATGAATCTTGTTCTTCAAGGAGTGAAGCTTGGTGGTTGCCATGGGTCCCAAGGGGAAGGAAACAGAGGAAGAGAACAGATGGAACATGGGGCTTTTGGGGGGCAATGGAAGTGTTCTACATGATCTGGCAATGATGGATACAGGAAATGTTACATTTCATTAAAATTTATAAAAATGTATGGTCCAAAATGCAAACCATAATGTAAATCATTGACCATGCTTAGTAGCAATGTTTCAATATTTATACATCTATTGTAACAAATGTACCATCCACTTGTAAAATGTTATTAATAGGGGAAAGGGGGAGGATGTTGGGTATATGAGAATCTCCTATGTTCTATACGTGACTTTTCTGTAACCAAAGCTTCTTTGAAGACAAAATGAAAGAAAAATAAGACACTAGGGGAATAAACAGAAGAAAATGTCACTGTACATACAAGATAACAGATCTTACAGTGATGAAAGTCATAATGTCAACAAATTCTTAATTTTATGTTTTTAATTATTTTTTATTTCAAAATTTTAAAAATTTTTTGTATTTGTCATTTCTAAAACTATCATTATATTTTCATTTTCTTATTAATTGTATTTGGTTATTTTCTTAGCTTCATTTTTGAAGAAGTTTTGGATCACAGAAGGGTTACAACTGTGCCAGGGGAGGATCACTGGTGTGGGGTGTCAGTGATGGGGAAAGTATGGGAGGTGGTTCACCTGGGGCATACCTATAAAGCATTTAAATATGTTCAAGTGTTCATTGGCCATTGTCATGGTGCATGGAGATTCACACTGTAAACAAAAGGATATCAAATTCCCATCCTGGGGAGCTCTGCCACATTCTCTAATGGGACAGCAAGAATCCCCTAAGGACAGGGGCAGTGACTAGTGAAGGAGGAAGGACTATTGACAGGCCCTTGATATTGACGACTGTACTTATGAACCCCTACTTTTGAAATTGAACCTTAGCCTAGTATTATAGGGTGCCTAAGAGTTACCTCCTGAGAGCCTCCTTAGAGAAATATGGCCTTTCTCTAAGCCAAACTCAGCATATAAATGCATTACCTTCCCCCCAGTGTGGGACATGACTCCCAAGGATGAGCCACCCTGGCACTGAGGGATTAATACCAAGCATTTCAACCAGCTATGCAACTTGAAAAAGACATTGACCAAAATGGGGAAAGGGTAAAGACAAATGAGTTTATAAGGCTAAGAGACTTCACAGTGAGTTGGGAGGTCATTCCAGAGGTTACGCTTATGCACATCTCAGCAGGATCTCATTGACTGCCAAAATACATATTGCCTCAAATAGCGGAGACATCCAGACACTATAGGCAGGACAGACAACTCAGGAGTTTGATGCCCTGACAGTGGGCCCTACTTGGGCACTTATGCTCCCCAGTGTGACAGAGTTGGACTCAGGTGTGGTTTCCCTACACATGGCTCTTCTGCCCCTTCTATTTGAACTTAAAGTTAGTGCTAGAGTTGATAGGTGTATGTCCAAGAGTCTTAAATCTTTGGGATGTCCATGTGCCAGCTGGGCCCTGAATCTCAACAGTTGCAACACCTACTCTACAGTTCACTGGACTCACCCAGGACAACTAACAAGATGATGATGATGGACAATGACCATCTCAAGGAACAGAGAGTCTACAACTGCAAGCAAGATAGTCCCATCCATCTGCCCCATGGGATTTAAGACCCCTCTCAATTAAAGGTGGAGTAGACATCACCATCCCAGAATCCTCAGGATTGGGGAATGAACAATGGACTAGAGTAGACTTACTGGCATTCTAGTATAGACTTATTGTGATTCTAGCAATGGAAGAACTTTTATCATTGATGGGGAGGCAGTGGCCACTGGAGGTTCTGAAGGGAGGAAGAGGGAAAAACAGGTATAATATGGGGACACTTTCAGGTCTTGGGAATTCTCCTGAATGGCATTGCAATGACAGATACAAGCCATAATGTATCTGGTCATAACTTACAAAATTGTGCAAGACAGAGTGTAAAGTACAATGTAAACTATAACCCACACTTAGTGGCAATGCTCCAAAATGTGTTCACCAATTGTAACAAATGTACCACACTAATGAAGGATGTTGTTAATATGAGAAAATGTGGGAGGGGTTGGGAGCGGGGCTTTTGGGAATCCCCTATATTTTTAATGTAACATTTATGTAATCTAAGCATCTTTAAAAAAATTAAAAACTATATTCAAAAATATATATATACCAATTAAAAGACAAAGACTGACAGAGTGGATAAAAAAAGAAGGCCCAACGAGAAGTTGTCTACAAGAAGCATATTTTAAATATAAATATAAAGACATAGATAGAATAAATGCAAAGGGATTGAGAAAGATATATCATGCTAAGGCTAATCAAAAGAAACTTGAAGCAGCATATTAATTTCAAACAAAGCAGACTTTGGAGCAAGGAAAATGATCAGGGCTAAAGAGTGGGAATTACATAAAAATAAAGACGTAACAATTTTTATCGTGTAGTACCTAACAACAGTGTCAACTTACATGAGACAAAACTGATAGAAATGCAAAGAGAAAAACAAAAATACATTATTAAATCTGGAGACTTTAATACCCTCTAACAGTAATTTACATATCTAGCAGGCAGAATATCAGTAACTATGGTTGAACTTAACAATACCATCAATCCATCGGATCTAATTGACATTTATAGAACACTTCATACAAACAACAGCAAAATACACATTCTTTTCAAGCTCACATGTAACATTCACCAAGAAAGACCCCATTCTGGACCATAAAACATACTTTAACAAGTTTAAAAGAATAGAAATCACACAAGGTATGTTCTCAAACTACAATGGAATTAAACTAGTTATCCATAACAGAGAGATAACTGGGAAATCCCAAAATACTTGGAGATTAAACAACACAATTCTAAATAACACATAGGTCAAAGAAGATGCCTCAAGAGAAATTAAAAAAACAAAAACAAACATTTAGAGCTAAATGAAAATAAAAATGCAACTTATCAAAATTTGTGGGATGCAGCGAAAGTAGTGCTTAGAGGAACAACCATATATATTAGAAAAGAAGAAAGGAATAAAATAAAATAAAATCTAAGCTAACCCTTAGGAAATTAGAGAAAGAAGGGCAAGTTAAATCCAAAGCAAGTAGAAGAAAAAAATTAAAATTAGAGCAGAAAGCAATGAAATTGAAAGTAGCAAAACAATAGAGAAAATCAACAAAATCAAAAGCCATTTCTTTGAAAACATCAATGAAATTGACAACTCTTTAACTAGACTGACAAAGGAAAAAAGAAAAGACAACTTACTAAAATCAGGAATGAAATTAGGGACATCACTACTGACCTTATAGAAATAAAAGTTATTATAAGAGAATACTATGAATAATACTGTATGTCCACAAATTTGATAACTTAGATGAAATGAATCAATTCCCTGAAAGACACAATCTACCAAAACACACACAAAGAGAAATAGGTCGTCTTAATAGGCCTTTATCTATTAAATAAAATGAATAAATAATTAATAACTTTCCAAAACAGAAAGCACCAGACTATATGGTTTCACTGGTGAATTCTGTCAAACATTTAAGGAATAAATGATGCCAATTCTTCTCAATCTGTTCCAGAAAATAGAAGTGGAGAGAATACTTCCTGACTGATTCTATGAGGTCAGCATTGCCTTAATAACAAAACCAAAGATATTATTGAGAAAGGAAAACTCATGAACACAGATGTAAAAATCCCCAACAAAATATTAGTAAATTGAATCCAACAGTGCATAAATAAGAATTGTATACCACGAACATATGGAATTTATTCCAGATATTCAAGGCAGGTTTAACATTCAAAAATCAGTTAAGGTAATCCATCCCATCATCAGGCTAAAGAAAAAAAATCATATGATCATTTCAATAGTTGCAGAAAATGCATTGAATGAAATCCAGCACCCATTCATAATAAAACCTCTCAGCAAACTAGGAATAGAGGGGAACAGCCTCAACTTGATAAAGAATATCTATAACAAACCTACAGCTAAAAATCATATTTAATGGTAAGAAACTAGATGATTTCACCCTAAGATCAGGGACAAGGCAAGGCTGTCTACTCTTACCTCTCCTACTTAACATTGTACTAGAAGTCCTAGCTAATGCAATAAGACAAGGAAAAGAAATAAAAGAGATACACATCGGGAAGGAAAATACAAAACTGTCTTTGTTCACAGATGACATGATTCTCTATGTAGAAAATTCCAAAGAATTGACAAAAATCTCCTGGACCAAAAAGTGTTTATAGCAAAGTTGCAAGATATAAGGTTAATATAAAAAAGTCAATTGATTTCCTATATAGCAGCAATGGAACAATTAACAATTGGAATGTGAAATAAAAAACACAACCCCATTTATATTAGCACCAAAAAAGAAAGGAGGGAGAGAGGGAAGGAGGGACGGAGGGAGGGAGGGAGGCAGGCAGGCAGGCAATGCCAATCAAAACGCCAGCAAGTTATCTTATGTATATTGTTAAACTGATTTTAAAGTGTTTATGGAAATGAAAAAGACCAGAATAGCCAACATAATATTGAAGAAGAAGAATATAAAGGAGGAGGAGTGTCACACTATCTGACATTGAAGAAGAAAAGATCAGTAAACTTAAACACATAGCAATATTAACAATTCAACATGAAACACAGAAAAAAAGAGAGAGAATAAAAATTAAAATCAAAACAGCATGAGTGAGCTGTGGGGAAACTTCGTGCAGTTTCATTTTCTTATAATTGGAGTCTCCCAAAGAAAAAGAGCAAGACAGAGAGACAGCAAAAATATTTTAAAAATAATTGTCCAAAATACTCCTAATTTGAAGAAAACCAGTTATCCACAGATGTAAGAACTTGACAAATCCCAAGCAAAAGAAACACAAAGAAAACTATATCAAGTCATATCATAATCAAATTACTCAAAACCAATGATAAAGAAAAAACCTAAGGGAAGCAGATGTGGCTCAAGCAATTGGGCTCCCATCTACCACGTGGGAGGTCTGTGGTTCGGTTCCCAGTGCCTCCTAAAGAAGACAGCAAGCTGGTGCGAAGGGCAAGTGCGCCAAGCTGACACAAGATGATGCAACAAGAGACACAAGAAGAAAAACATAACGAGAGACACAACAAAGCAGGGAGCAGAGGTTCCTGGTGCCTCCTAAAGAGGATGAGCAAGAACGCGAGCTGGCGCAACGGGCAGGCCCAGGAAGCTGACGCGACAAGATGATGCAACAAGAGACACAAGAGGAAAAACATAACGAGAGACAACAAAGCAGGGAATGGAACTGGCTTAAGCGGTTAGGCGCCTCCCTCCCACATCAGAGGTCCCGGGTTGGGTTCTCAGTGCCTCCTAAAGAAACAAAAAAGACCAGCAGACACAGCAAGTGTAAACAACAAGGGGGATGGGGAGAGATAAATAAATAAAATAAATCTTTTTTAAAAAAACAACTTAAAAGCAACCAGAGGATTAAAAAACACTTTATGTAAAGAAGAACAAAGACAACTATGTTAGATAGTTATTCTAAAGATAGAATAAAATTTCTAGTCAGAAAAATGCAAATGAGAAGACAGTAGAGCAACATCTTTAAAATACTTTAAGAAGTAAACTGTCAAACTTAAAAAAAGACAAATGCAAATATTTTTTAGACATGCAACAATTATGCTTGAAATGCATGAAAGAATTATGCTTAGGATAACAATACTTCAAGAAATGTTAAAGGAAGTCCTTCAGTAAAAGGAAAATGATACCAGAAACACCTATAATGCTACACAAAGGAATCAACAGACAGGGATTTGTAACTATATGGATAAATATATAAGATTTTTTCCCCTTGTTCTTTATATCTCTTTAAAAGATCATTGCATTTTTTAAATATTGAAGTACAGTGTGAAGTTTATAACATATCTAAAAGTAAAAATAATGTAAAAACTGGGGGAGGAGAGAAATGGAAATATACTATTGTAAGGTTATTATACTCTTTACAAAGTAGTATAAAATAACTTGAAGATAAATTATTATAAATTAATGATGTATAGAGTAAGCCCTAAAGCAACCATTAAAATAATAAACCAAGATTTATAGATAATAAGCCAAGAAAAGAGATAAAATTGTCATAAAAATAATTCAAAATAAAATTTTAAAAAAGAAAGTGGAAGAACAGTGTTCCTTCTTGGGCCCTTGTGGAGCCTCTCAGGCTGCCTGTGTTCATCAATCAATTACCTTGCAGGCTTCTCTCTGCAGGTTTTGAGGGGAGTTTTAGCGAGTAAACTAAGTTAATTTTTTGAGTAACCTTTTTTTTTTGGAAAAATAAGGGACCCAAAAGAAGCTAGTACAAAAATAATGTCTATGTTTTCCCTGTCCTACGGTATCAGCTGGATGTTAGATATCCCTGTGGATCACCACTCTTAGAGGAGTTGGGAATTGAACCAGGGACCTCTTACGAAAGGCAGAGATTCCTCCACTGAGTTACTCCTCCAACTGGGTCAGCCAGCTCTTCAGAAAGCTATTCAGTCACTTTTGCCCAAGCAGATTTTACTCTTTTGGGGCAGCTGGATTCAGCAAGCTGTATAAGCAGATCCCCCCTCCCCTCTCCTGGTCAGGTTGAGTTCCCTTTTGAAATTCAAATGGGACCCT
>JAQZBX010028516.1:0-27777 GCA_029593785.1 Cabassous unicinctus | reverse complement strand
TTAGGCTGCTCTTGGCTGTGATGGTTTCTCAGAATTTCGCTGTCTTTGAAGACCTTGACTATTTTGAGGAGTACTGGCCAGGTATTTTGTTGTCGTCCCTCGATAGGGATGTCTCTGATGTTTCTCTATGATTAGACTGGGGTTATTTTGGAAGAAGACCACAGATGTCAAATGCCAGTCTCACCACATCATGAGGCTTATTTTATAACATAACTAAAATACCTACCACATTGCAGGTACTAAATAAATGAGAGATTCTTCCTCTTGCCCCTACTCTAGGTCAGTTTAGTAATCAGAAAATGATTTTTGTATGAAATATCTTTACTATGTTTCAGTCCCTCTCTTTTAAGAAAGGTGTGAACCAGATGGAAAGCAGACTTTATAAGAAAGTGGAAATTCAAATATTTGCAAATCTTGCTCAGGGGCAATACAGTGGTCTTGCATTGGAGTACTTGCCCTTCCCAGATCCTTTCTCACCCTACTTTGTGCCCCAGAAGGGCGATCTCTATGGCTAATGTTATTGGACGGTCTCTTTGCCCTCTGTATTCCTGTAGGGTTTGGTCAATGGGGGCACCAGCAGGAGTTTGCAGGACAGGAGGAAAGTGAGATGGGCATGTTTACTCAGTGCCGGCTCCCTCCCTGCTGGGTTGCCATGGGCTGTCGCTCTCTCCCTTTCTCTCTCTCTCTCTCTCTGGAAGGCAGACTTGTTTATAGCAGCTACTGCCCCTGGGTTCTCCTAAGGGCTCCTCCCCTTGCCCTTCAGGCTGCCCCTCTGCTGCACACCCTGGGACTTGCACTTTCTGTTGTTGGTTTCCACAAACCCTGCTCATAACCTTGTAAATTGGCTATTTGACTCTTCTCAATTACCCCTTTGAGTTGCCATCTCTTTCTTGCCAAAATTGTTCTTGACTGATAAGTGCCCTATATAAATTTGAATACAGAAAAGAGTCAAAAGGGGCTGCTGATGGGTCAGTGACAAGTAGCACCTACTGAATCGTGACTTAATAAATAGGTTTCACGATATCTTTAGAGAATAAGTCACTGTATCAGACATCATGCTACTGCTCCCTGCCTATCTAGTGCACTTCAGAATGATACCTCTGTAGGCTTATATATTTATTTCAGTGATGCTACCATTACATAAAATATTTTTGGAATTTTAGAATCCCAGTTTGAAAATGATCTCTAGAGGCAGTATAACTTACAACAGTCTTACTAAGCTTGATTCCTTCTCACTTCACCAACCTGAATTCTGAATTACTTTTGATTATTTCCAAAATATCAAATCCATCTTCAAAGATTACAGCTTAAACTAATTTTAGAACAACAAAATATGCTGTGAAGGAAATACAGAAAAAAAGAAGAGTTCTAGATATGTTGAGCCATGGCACCATTTAGAATAAGTATATAACATCTCAAGGTGACTATTTTAGAGTGAAGAGAATTTATTTGGTAATTCTGCTGTTTGTTTAAAATTTTTAAAACCATAGTAGCATAGTGTTTCATAATGCAGGCTCTAGTATCTGACTGATTGGTTTTAAATTATGGTCCCATCATTTATTATCAATGTGTAATATTAGACAAGTTGCTTAACCTCTCCTGTGCCTGGAGTTTCTCATCTGTAAAATGGGGACAATAGTACCGACATCATAGGGTTGTTCTGATAATCAAATGAATTAGTATATATAAAGCATTTTAAATGGTGCTGGAATATACTAAGGAATCAAATGTTAGCTATTACCAGAGTCATATCGTGTCATTGATCTTGATTAATTGCCATCAAGTTTCAGCAAATTTGTGCATTGTGGCTGTATTTAGATATTCCTCAATCTCATCTGTTTATTTAATTCTTGACTATTTCCTTCATTAGGCACTGCCACCATATAAAAGTTAAATTTGTTCAGAAATGAAAAAAGGAAAGAAATATATTCATATTTACTTTACTATTTCTCCAGCCAAAAATTGAGTGTCCTTTAAAAGAAAAGTCTGTGATGTGTTCATGTTTCTGAAGATGGTCAAATAAATAAGCCACAAGGCTGAGAAAGAAAGGAGGGTCTGCTAATTCACCAATTGTTGATAGACCCTAGATAGGTGCTGAGTTTTAACCCCACACATGCTTAAGCAGAGAGAGGGAAAAATGAGGAACGCCATTACCGAGTGTGTGTTGTGCAATAAGTCGACATATCTAGTTATTTTAAATTAAGACATTTTCTAAATACCCAGTGGCAGGTTTGCTTTATAATTTCTAAGCTGCAGTGCACTCCTGGAACATATATTTGGTTAAAACGTTGTGCAGTCAAATTGAGTTGGCTGGACTACTGTGTAGCCCCATGAACCAATGAAGTAAACATTTGCCCCCGCTGGGATGTGGAAGGCTTCCAGGACTCCCGATTGTACACCTGTGAAACCGGTGATTCACCTCTGAGTCACTCGGCAAACGTTGTTAGCAGGGAGAAGCCAGCCGGGATGCAGAGGGCGCGCTTGGCTGCCGGTTCTCTCCTGCTCTCCCGGAATAATGACATTAATGACACTTCCAAACAGCTCACCCAGTTGCAAAGTGGGAGATTCAAAATCCATGTGGCAGCTGATTTCCTAATAGGATGCATTAAACAGGACATTGCATGTTTTACAGGCTGGGGTTGATTAGACTATAAGACTTAAAATATGTAGCTAAAGTGGTTGGAAAATAGGCCTTGGAAGTTCAGATCAAAGCATTACAGGGGGGTGATTAGATAAATAAAAAGTTTAAGCCTAACTGAGCAAATAATTGCACATCCCCTGAAAAGCTTGGTTCACAGGGATTGATCAAATGTGAGTCACCCCAGGCACAGATGTCTTTCTAAGAATATTCCTTTTAATTTTTTTAATATACATCAAACGAAAAAAAAATCTGAGTACTGACCAGCAAATACTCCTGTTTGTATAAGAAAAGCCTCTTTAAGATACCGACAAAAAAGATCCCTCATTGTTTAAAGAGGCCAATTTTTTCCTTTCTCTTCCTTCTCAGTCTCTAATAAAAGGTTTTTGCTGCTTGTGCGCAGGCTAATAGAGCTGGCCTAAACATTTTAAAAAATATTTTTGGTGTCTTATCTTTTTCATTATTCTATAGAAGTCAGATGCAGGTTTATGTTGAAAACATGTATTCTTAGCTTTCTAAAGAAAAATATATCACTGGGGAAGAACCATCTTTGTCAAACAAACAGAAGAGCATTCTAGGAAGCTTATCTGTAAATTGGTATGTGCCACACAAAGTTATCTCATTTAACCCTCATGGCAATAGGTTTTCATATTCCTATTTTATATATGAGGAAATTGAGGGACACTTGTAGATTAAGAAACTTGCCAAAGTCGCGAAGGTAGGAAAGCATGGAGCACAAGTCCAGGTCTAACTCCAGCTTTTCCTACCTGATAAGACTTCTGACTGTCAGTCCGTTCTCAGTGCCCACAATCATTTCTGTCTTGGCTGTTTCCTAGAGACAGAATCTCTGTATTATTTCTTAATTTGAAAATAAGCAAACTGAGCAATAACGACTTTCCAAAAACCACATGGCAGGCAGGTGAGTAGAAATGTGCTCAGGCCCTCCAAGTTTCAAGTTTGTGATGTGGTTATTTGTCCCCTGTGGCCACATGGTGACCAGGCAAAATACTTTTGTAGCTGGAGTTATTGGTGAGCTCTTGTTCATGTGTCAAAATCAGCCATTTCTTTGAAAGTGATGTTTATCCCACAACAATCCCAAGAAAATGGTCATCAGAATTGGGGGCTAGGGGAAGAGGATGGAAAGGGATTCCCATCAGTGCCTGTCTGGGAATCAATACAAGTTTTAGTCTCAAGATTTACCCCTGTGCTATGTTTCACTGCATTATTCTATCACTGACCGTATTTTTATACCTTAATCCACACCCCGCTTATAGCTAAACACTTTAGATTGACCATTGTTTACTCAAATATTTTTGCAACATGATATTGCTTTATATGTCAGTTCCCCCTGAGCAGCACTATCCATTTGGACAGCTTGTCCAAATTCCACCCATGAGACAAGGAGAAAGCTACCATGCTCTCTTTATCTACAACTGAGGACAATAATAGTACCCAGCTCATAGGGTGCTGTCTGTAAAGCAATTGGTAAACAATCCACAAATGTTAGGCATCTCTGTTGTTGCTCCCATGTTAAAGTTAAGGAAAAAGATGATATTATATTAAAGTACATCTCTGTATCCATTTTGACAAACAGAGGAACAAGCCTTTACTGTGTTGGATGCTGGGCTACATTCGCACAAAGACACAAGTAGAAGAAGGCCAGATTGCTGACTTCAGCGGTCTCCAGGTCTCCTGTGCCTTTTGGATGTATACTCACCAAGAGTTCCCTCTCCTCTTTGAGCACCACCTTCTGTTTTGAGTGGGAGGTGGCTAGCTATAGGGAAGCTTCCGTGAAGAGGCCTGGAATGTACATCTGATGTGCAATTCTGCAAGCCTTGGAGTGGAACTCACTGCACAGGCATCCAAAGCCCAAGTGTTGTAGTTACTGCATGCAACTTTGGGGAAGTTACTTAACCTCATTCAGCTTTAGCTTTCTTCTCTGTGGAATAGGATTAACAACAACTTATTATCATTTTACTTTAAATTATTAAGTATTTATTACTATTATTATTACACATTTGGGTGGTCCTCAAGTAGGAGCCAAGGACAGGACAACTATGCACAGCTTGGGGCTGTGAAGTCCTTGGAGTGAACTGGGTGGCATCATTATCATAATAATAACATATCAAATATCAAATACCATATACGTAGTATGTAACAACAATCCTAGTCCCCCAGGTTGTTGTGAAAACTCAAGGAAATCTATGTAAAATCAACTGTCTCTAGTTATCATATACAAGTACTCATTAAATGTTCTTAAAACAAACAAACAATACAAAACACAGCCTCTTCTTGTCAAGAGTGTATGTGAAAGAAAGGCTTTGTATTATCAACACATTTATCTGCAACAACAGACCAGAACTAAAAAATAGCCATAATACACTTAGGATGTAGCTACATGAAGTAAAAACAAACAAAGATAAACTTACAAACAAACAGATTGGTTCAGTGCCATGAACTTCTTTCATCATCCTCAGAAATCCACTGGCTGTTGGTTCTTGGAAGTTTCAGGGTTAAAATTTAAGATGCTCTGCTGTTAAAAATTCCCGGGGATGAGCCTCCCTGGCACTAAGAGATTATTACCAAGTACTGACTAGCGATGCATCTGGAAAAAGACCTTGACCAAAAGGGGAAATATTAAATACAAATGAGCTTTTATGGACAAGAAATTTCAAAGTAAGTCAGGAGGTCATTCCAGAGTTTATACTTATGCATGTCTCAGCAGGATCTCATTGACTGCCACAGTAAACAGTGCCTCAAATAGCCGGCTCCTGAGGGCTCTAGATGCATCCAGACACTATAGGCAGGGCAGACAATCTCAGGAATTTGGCACCTGTCAGTGGGCCTTACTCTGGAATATATGCTCCCCAATGTAACAGAGTTAGACTCATTTATAATTTACCTACACATGGCTCTTCTGCCCCTTTTATTTGAACCTATAATTAGCACTATACTTGTTAAATATATGTTCCAGAGACTTAAATCTTCGGTCTGGTCATGTGCCAGTTGAGCCCTGAATCTCAGCAGAATTGCAACACCTACTCTCCAGTTCATTGGACTCGCCCAGGACAGCTAACAAAAGGATGGTGATGGACAAAACCCATCCCTCCCCACCCCCCAAAAAAGACAGTATCTTCAACTACAAGCAAGGCAATTCCATCCATCTGTTCCATGGGATCTAAGCCCCCTCTCACTCAGAAACAGAGTATGCACCACCATCCCCAAATCCTCAAGATTGAGGAACGAGCAAACATAAGGGGGAAATGCAACTATGGACCAAAGTAAACTTATTATTATTCTAGTAATGAAATAATTTGTATCATTGATATAAAGGCAGTGGTCACCGGAGGTTCTGAAGGGAGGGAGAGGGAAGAACTGATGTAAAATGTGGGCATTCTGGGGACATTGAAATTGATCTGCATGACATTGCAATGACAGATACAGGCCATAATACATTTTGTCAAAACCTATAAAACTGTGTGGGGCAAAGTCTAAACTGTAATGTAAACTATAGTCCATGGTGAGCAGTGCTTCGATATGTGTTCATCAATGTTGTTAATGTGGGAAAGTGTGGGAGGGGGAGGAGGTGGAGTATATGGGAATCCCCTATATTTCTGACATAGCATTTATGTAATCTAAAGTTTCTTTAAAATAAAATAAAATAAAAACAATTTAAAAAAATGATGAAACAGATAATATAACACAAGGAGCTGTTCCACAGTGCTACTTCGATTTTCATCAACTAGTTTAGAAATTACCCACATGTTAAAAACAAAACACCACAAGTCTAAAACAGTATTGGTTGTTTCTCCCCTACAGCAGTTTTCCACATTCACTTTGTCTTATGGAAATTTAGATTCAAAGGAAAGTTTTAAGAGTGATACATGCTCACTTTTTTTTCCTTCTAAATTTAGATTCAAACTTCAATGAATATTAAGGGAGACAGTGAGCCCATATAGACGAGTGTTTTTCAGAGAATGGTAGAGTAAATTTC
Organism: Cabassous unicinctus; assembly: GCA_029593785.1. Taxonomy (NCBI): domain Eukaryota; kingdom Metazoa; phylum Chordata; class Mammalia; order Cingulata; family Chlamyphoridae; genus Cabassous; species Cabassous unicinctus. The sequence continues at coordinate 21,145 of JAQZBX010028516.1, read as the reverse complement.
TCCAAATCAATTGAGATCCTTGTTAAAAATGTGGATTCCGAGCCAGTTATCTGGAACCTCTGTGGGTGGCCCTGGACTCCTCGTGTTTGACAGGCTTCCCTGGAGAATTTATCACACACAGAGACTGGAGAATCTCTGATAAATGGGGATAAAATTTTCTGGATTTATTTTGCCTTCAGATAACACCTGCCAATTTTAAAAAGAAACAAACTAAACAATAACAAGCAGATTTAAAATAGGCAAATGTGAAGATAATGTACCTAAAAACATTTCTAACTTAAGTGGTAGTGAACACCAATATCCAACACATTTTACAAAGTTCAATGTTGAGCTATTCTAAGCTTACTGAAGGCCTATTAGGAACCAGGGGAAAAAAAGTGTGTGTGTGTGTATGTGTGTGTATTAGGGCCAAACTGTTAAATAACCACAACAAGTGGGGTCACAGGATCACTAATTACCTCTCCTCAATGCATAAAAAGTGTCCAAAAAATCTTCATTACTCTAAAAGTCCCATTGCATATCATTCAATAGTGTGTGCCCACCTTGCCAGGCACTGACCTAGGCCCAGACATAAAAAGATGAATCAAACCCAGTCCCCCTCTCTACCTCATTAATACAGTGGGTCAGAACCCTTTGAGAATCTGACAAAGTTCAAGTGCTTTCACCTCTGAAAATGTGCACATGTATAAACGCCTGATTTTGAGTAAGGTTTCAGGCAACTCATGGAGACCTCCTTTAAACATTCCTTAGCAATTCCAGATACAGATTATGAAGTGAGGAGGCTCTAAATCCTGAAAGGTTTGTGGTGGTCCCCTCCCATCTAATTCAAAATAAAATCTAAATGTTTTCAAGAGAAAAAAGTGAATGCATTCTAAATTAAAATTGCTTCTTTCTGGATGCTCTAATTGCCCGTTTTCTGTTTTGTTGGTCTTTGTTTTTGGTATCGGTGTTTTTATTTGCTTTGTTTAACGCCTCTGCTTTGCCACAGCCCTAAGCATGTATTTAATTTGCCTGTGGATAATCCAGCATTATCTAGTGGGAGGCACAGCCCCAAACACATTTACTACGATGTGGGATGCTATGAGTTGTGGGAACATGGGAGTTCAGGGCCATCAGCAGGGGGAAGAAAGTTTCATCTCGACACAGTCATCCTAATAGGACTTCTGAAGGCATGTTCTGTCAGTGACACCGAAGAGAAGAAACGTCTCTCGGTTAACAGGCAGTGTCCTCCAGGGTACCCTCAGCAATCCTTTCTGACTGACCAGTTAGGAGGGGCATATGCGAGGCTGCTGTGGAGAGCAGAAGGGGAAGGCATTTGGGTAGCATCCCAAGCTCTGTGCTGTTTTCCAAAAAAATATACCATTGAACACCTCCTAATGGTCAGGATTAAGGAGATGGTAATGTGAGAACCAATATAAAGCTGGGGGCAAGTCGCAGAAGGGGAGAGTGCTTGTGAAGAGGGAGACTGAAATTGAAGGAAAAGAGGGTGTGGAGGGAAAAGACGAATCAAGTGAGAGGAAGTCCTGCTGCACAATAAAGGAATGGAAAAAAATACAAAAATAAAAAAATTAAGGAATGGAGAGAGTAGTGGGTAAGGGAGGAACAGAGAAAGTAGCCAAGACAGGAGGACTGCAATTTGCCATTTACCCTAATGCTGATAACAGAACAAAGAGGTTCCCAGAGAAAAGATACCTAAAATGACCCCGATCCCCCATTCAAGAAAGATTTCCATTCTTATCGTTCAAGTTATTTACCTCATAAGGTAAATATTGCTCCTCCTGACACACATTGAACCACGTCTTCTCAATAGCCACCTGCTTTCTCCCAAACAGCCAGGGAAGAGTTGACTGTTTATTTATTCATGCTTTGCCTGTCTCCAAACTGGGTTTAAAGCAGTGGGCACTAGAGGTAAGTTTAATTTCAGTGTTAAAAATTCATCACTGTAAGAATTTTCCGTTTCTTTAGCCAGATAACACTCAATGAATAGAATGCTGTGTTAGTGCTGCCAACACTTTATACTCAGGTGTTTCTCTTGGCTTGCGTAATAGAGAAAAAGATCTCTCATTCTTAGTTCTGTACTGGTTTTCTGTACTGGCTCCTTTTAAATATTTCAGGTCATGGTATCAGGAATCATATTTGCAGATGGAGAGTCAACCCATGTGTGTGAAGAACATGGTGATAATAACTGCCATTTCAAGGGCGCCTGCCATTGTATATATAGCCACATGGAATCCTCACAAGCTTTTAAGGCATTTACTACCACCCCTCATTCTACAGATAAGGAAACTGAGGACCCAAAGAAGGATTTATCAACTTGCCTGAGGTCACATAGCTACTAGGTGACAGGTGCCAAACACTGTTCTGACCTACTTCCTTTAGACTATTCTGCCTTCCTGAAAATGGGAAGAGTTTGAAAAAAAAGGCGGGGGGAAATCATCAGAGGTAGTCCTACATTGTCTTTGGGTGAAAACTTGGGACCCTGTGGCCCTTATGTAGAGATAGATACTTGGTACTTGGTACACAGCATCTCTTCTGAAAACTCCCAGAATTTCCACTTAATGAGCAGGATTTGCTTTAGTGTCACTTATGTAAATGTAAATAGCATCTTTTCCCATGGGAATTTTTTTTTTTTTTTCTGTTTGAGGACTGTGGGTTTGGGCCTGGATTTGTGCTTATTTTGACTGGCTGATCACTGCTGTGAACAATTCATGTGACCATTTAAGAGAAAAGGTAAACACACTATTTTCAAGTGTGTTTGATACCAGCGCAGAAACAAGATTATGTAATTAAAACCCTCAGCTGCAAATTTTGTCTTTTACACAGTACTTTAAAATTTTTAGGAGATAGAAAAAAAGACTGGATGTAATTCAAAAGGAAATGGAGATTTAACAGGATCAAATCAGGGGTTAATTAGCCATTTATGTGCTAGACAGCCTTTGAGCATCCCTCTGTTAATCCCTGCTTTTGTGGCTGGGTCTAGAGGAGCACTGAAGCCAGCGTAAAAGTCAGAGATGCCACCAGGATTCTGGGACATGTACTCAGACCTGCATTTGCTCACCATAATGTCCCCCTATGTCCAAAGAGTTGATAGGGCCTTGTATTTTATTTGCTGAGTTAATAGTGACCGAGCAACGGTTCTCAAGTGTTTCTGAGAAATGAAAGAGCTCTCTCCCCCACTTCAAGCCTGATAGGAATCATTTGCTCATTATCTGTTTAAGGTGATCTTTATGTCAGTAAAAATAGTGGTGTTTCCAACAAAAGATTTATTTTTGTTCCCAACCATAACCAACATCTACTCAGTCCATCTCCTATGGCTTGTAGACCTGGATCAAAGATACTCTTTGGTCACAAAAGCCTGTAACATAGGTCAACAGTGCCGTAAACAGGAAGACAGCCAGGGCAACATATATGGACAGGCACTTAATAAAAAAACAGTTTTGATGATAAATAACAAAGATTGATTGAATGTACCACATTTCATTTATTTAAGAAACTTACTACATAAAAACATGTTTCTTATAGAAAATTTAGAAAGTAGAAATAAAGAAGAACACAAAAATCACATGTAATCTACTACACAAAATTAAACACAGTTAACATTTTGGCATATAACCTTCTAGTCTTTAAAAATACATGTAAAATATACTTTATATAAAAATAAATCATATTGTAGATGATATTTTTTAATCCACTTTTCTACTTTGCAAAATATCATGAATGCTTTCTATATCATTAAACATTCTTCTACATAATTTTTCTGGCTTTATAGATTTTCATTGTGTGCAATTATTTATCTCCAGGTGAAAAATGGCTTAAAAAACTGATTTGAAAATTAACACACAGAATTAACAGTAAAATTAACACACAGAAAATAAATAGTAAAGAAGAAAGTTAAAAAAAAAAAGATCTTTAGTCAGTCTTATGACATAAGGTGGAATTTCTGTCCAAAAAAGTTGTGTTATAGTTTTATTTAGGTGTTGATAAATTATCCACAATTTTTAATCAATTTATATTCCCAGTGAGAACACATAAAAAAATCTATTTTTTCATATCTTCAAAGATGCTATCATATTTATCTTTACTAATTTTATAGACTGAAAAAGGATGTAATTCTATCTTTCATATCTTTGATTCTTAGAAAGGTTGATTACTTTTGAATATATCAATTAGTCACTTGTATTACTATACATTGGACAAGTTCTTTTTCCACTTTCTAACTGGTTCATAAAAGCCCCTTTATAGTAAGACTATAAATCTTTTTTTTTTTTTTTTTTGCCAAATACATTAAACATTTTCTTCAATTTGTTCTTTGCCTTTGAACTGTGCTTATTTATTTATTTATTTTTAACTTTTGATTTTTAATTAATTTTAGGTTTATATAAAAGTTGCAACAGTAGTACAGAGAATTCCTTTATACCCTTCATCCAGTTTGCCCTAATGTTAACAATTTATATAATCACAGTACAATTATCAAAGTTAAGAAATTAGCTTTGGTACAGTACTATTAACTACAAACTTTGGATTTCACCAGTTTTTCCACTAACATTATTTTTCTATTCCAGGATCCACTCCAGGATACTCAATTGCATTTAGTTGTCATGTCTCCTTTAATTTGAGACTGTTTTTAATTTCTTCTGGTTGTTCATAATCTTAAGACTTTTTTTTTTAACAAATCAATTTTATTGATACATATTAATAAAGCATACAATTCATCCGAAATATGCAATCAATGGTATTCCATATAATCACATAGTTGTGCATTCATCACTTCAATCATTATTGGAGAGTTTTCATTATTTCAATAATAATAATAAACAAAAAGCAGACAAACACGAAAATTCCTCACCTCTCAATCTCTCTCTGTTTCCCCTACTGTACATACCTGCTGCTTCTGGCTATTCTTGCACAATTATTTATTTGTTTATTAAACAGTTTTATTGAGATATGTTCATATACCATATGATCTATCCAAAGTGAATAATCATAATAATCATAATAATCATAATGTTGTACATTCATCACCTCAAAAATTTTAGAACAAATTCATTACTCCAAAAAGAAAGACTCCACATCCCTCCACATTCCTTCCTCAGCCCTACATAACCAACCACTAATCTAATTTCATCTTTATAAACTGATTTATATTTACATTTTATATAAGTGGAATCATACAATATATAGTACTCTGTGTCTGGTCTCCTTCACTTAGTACAGTTGTACAATGTTGTTGTTTTTTTGTCTGATGTTAACAATTTGTAGTATTAACCCACATTTGTTCACCTTATTTAGTTCATAATAGCAAAACATACAGTATTTGTCCTTCTGTGTCTGGCTTCCTCCACTCAATGTAATGTCCTCCAAGTTCATCCATGTTGTCATATGTTTCACAACTTCATTTCTACTTACTGCTGTATAATATTCCAATGTGTGTATACATCACAATTTGTTTATCCATTCACCGTTTGATGGACACCTGGGTTGTTTCCAACTTTTGGCAATCGTGAATAATGCTGCTATGAACATTGGTGTGCAGATGTCTGTTCATGTCACTGCTCACAGTTCTTCTGGGTATATACCTAGCAACGGTATTGCCAGGTCACATGGCAAGTCTATATTCAACTTCCCTAGGAACTGCTAAACAGTCCCCCACAGTAGCTGTACCATTCTACATTCCCACCAACAGTGAATAAGCGTTCCTATCCCTCCACATCCTCTCCAACATTTACAGTTTTCCAACTTTTTAATAGTGGCCAGTCTAAGAGGTGTGAAACGATATCTCATTGTAGTTTTTTTTTTTAAACAATTTATTGAAGTATATCATTCTACATGAACATACATAAACTGTAAGTGTTCAGTAAACATCGTGAACTTACAAAACAAACATGCATAACATCATCAGGGCTCCCACACATCACACCCCCCTCCCCCGCCCTAAACACCCTGCATTGTTGTGAAACATTTGTTAACAAATCACGAAAGAGCATTGTCAAAGCACTACAACCAACTATAGGCCACATCTCCCTCCCCTATACATTTTTTAAAGGATTTATTTATTTATTTATTTACTTTTATCCATTTTTACCTCCCCAACCCCGTTTTTGCTGTTTCTGTGTCCAATCACTGGGCAACTCTCTGTGTCCGTTTCCTGCCCTCTCTTCTCATCCTTCTCCTCCTGTCTTCACTGGGATTCGATCCTCGGAATCTCTGATGTGAGAGAGAGGCATCCTACTGCCTGTGCCACCTTAGTTCTTGGTTTTTAGGTGCATCTTGTCTTGGCTCTCCCTTGTGTCATTCTCCTGTTACGTCATCATCTTGCTGCATGGCTCCTGGGGCCTGGTGGCGCACCTGTACACAGGGCCTAGCAGCCCACATGCCTTCTATATATATTTTTTTTTAATTTTTACCGGGAGGTCCCGGGATCAAACCCAGGTCCCTCCAAATGGGAGACAGATGCCCAACCACCTGAGCCACATCCGTCCCCCTGCTATATCTCTTAAGGTTGACCAAAGATACCCAAAGTTACAGTCTTTTCCCATACAGGATGGTCATATAATAAATCAGGCTTAGTTTTTCACAAGCATTCTGAAAACCAGACCTAGGGAGAAAAACTAGGTCTGGGGACACATGCATGGTTTCTAATACAGCGAATGTTTAGCTATAATATATTTATATTATCACAAAATCAGGTCAGCAAGTCATTGTAGTTTTGACTTGCATTTCACTAATTGCTAGTGATGTGGAACATTTTTTCATGTGTTTCTTCACCATTTGTATTCTTCTTTGGACAGTTGTCCTTTCAAGTCTTTTGCTCATCTTTCCATTGGATAGTTTGTCTTTTTATTCATCTTAACACTTTTAAAGAATACTAACCAGGTATATAGAAAGTGCCTCAAATTGGGTTTCTCCAGTGTAGTTACTGCATTTCTCTTCCCATGCTGTATTTTTAGAAAGGAGTCACTAAGTCTAGCCACACTCAGAGTGAAGGGAGATGTATCAGAGAATTTGTGGACATTTAATATGAAAACTATCACATTAAAGAATCAACTTTCTCCTTGAAGTTTCACTCGCTAATTTTAGCGTTCATCCCCAGATCCTGCCTTGAGTAATCATTCCCATGGTGTTTTAAGGTGATTTTCTATTTCCCTCTTTGCTTCTACATTTTCATTTAGAATTCTTCTGTAAGAAACATTTGTCCCTTCTCCCCCAGAGGTATGATTGGCTTCAGAGGCCAAACAATGTCCCCAAGGGTTCGATTCCTTTATCTCTGTTCTCTGTGGCTATTTTACTGTCATGGCAAGATGGTTGCCTATCGCTCCCCAGGTGTGTTAATTTCCTGTTGCTGCTGTAACAAATTACCACAAAGTTGGTTACTTAAAACAATACAAATTTATTTTTACCTTTTTGGTGATGAGAAACCTGAAATGGGTCCCACCAGGCTAAAATCAAGTTGTCAGCAGGACTGTGCTCCTTCTGGAGGCTCTAGGGAGTGTTCTATTTTCTCAGCTTCCAGAACAAATACCTACGATGGGTTGGCTTAACAACAGGAATTTATTGGCTGACAGTTTCAGAGACTAGAAGGCTTCCTTCCCCCAGGGTTAGTGTCTTCTGGCTGGCTGGCAATCTTTGGGGTTCCTTGGTTTTTCCATCACATGGCAATGCACATGGTGGCATCTTCTCCTTCCTCTTCCAGGTTCTGTTGATGTCCAGCTTCTGGACGCTTCCTGTGGCTTCTCCCTCTGTGTCCTTCTCTCTAAAGCATCCAATAATAGGATTAACATCCATCCTGTTTCAGCTGGGCCACACCTTAACTGAAGTCACCTCATCAAAAGGTCCTAATTACAATGGATTCACACCCACAGGAATGGATTAAGTTTCAGAACATGTTTTTCCGAGATACATAATTCCAATCTATTAAAAGGAGAATCTATTTCCTTGCCTTTTCCAGCTTCTAGAGGATGCCCATATTCCTGAGCTCCATCTTCAAAGTCAGCAATGTCAGGCCAAGACCTTCTCACATTGCCTTCTCTCAGGTTCCGTCTCTCCCTACTCCCTGATCCACTGACGAGGACCCAGATAATTTATTCTTTTCAAGACCAGCTGATTAACAAACAGAACTCCATTGGTAAGCTTAATTTCCCTTGGCCATGTAATGTAAGATACTCACAGGTTCCAGGGATTAAGAGGTGGATGTCTTTGGGGCCCATTATCTGCCTGACACAGAGGGAATAAACTTTTCCATCTATGGGCACAGGGAAAGAGAGAAAGAGAGGGAAAAATATGCTTCCACTAGCCTCAGCAGGTGCAACAGAATTGGTTTTTACCTGACCCCACTCAGATATCATTGGGCCTCCTTTATTTTGGGGCCAACTAGGTATAGTCCTGATACTGAGAATGACCAGGCATTCTTTAGGCTCAAGTAAACCTGGCCAAAATTTAAGCTCCTAGGTATCTTTAAGCTTTGTATTTAAGGCCTACATCCTTCAATTAATTTAGGGACCAAAAAATAGTGTCTTTGCAATATGACTATTAAAAGCAAATTTTTGAGGTGAGACCTGATGAATTCACCCTCACTGCTAGGGTTAGTGAGGAATGAGGGAACATTGGCTTTGTTTTTCTTTTATATTATGAGTATATGTTCTCCGTGTAAAGGTCTGTCTTTCCACTGTAGGTTCCTCTTCTGTTAGTGGCTCCTCATTCTCTCTGCTCCACATAGAATGAGAGGAACTTGTTCTATTACACCAGAAAACCAAACAGAACAAAATGACATCTGGCCTCACGTACTCTGCTACCTATAGCCTCTTACGGTGGCATGGCTCAGTATTTGGAAAAAACAGGTCTTTGGAGTCAACTAGATCTGATTTCAAATCCCACTTTTGCTTTTTAATAACTAAGTCTTTTTGAAAAATTAAATCCTTTTGAGCTCTGTGTTTTCACATATTCATGAGTTAGAGTGGTCATTGTTTTCCAACCACTCGAATATCTTTGCCATGAGGGCTAGTTAATACCAAACCAACAGTATGTGATTGTTTCTTTTTTCTTTTACTCACTCACTGAGCATCTACTTTATGCTACTATATGCTGACTTGTTAGGAAGAGCATGGAGGTGAGCATAGCCAACATGGTACTTGCCCTCCCATTGCTTCCAGTCTGCAGGGGGAGACTGATAGTAAAGAGTGAAGGAGAAGTGTCACGAACACGGGTGCAAGGATGACTAAGGGTAATAGGCAAAGGCTTAGGAAGGGAATCAAACCTCTTTGTAACACTCCTAGAATTTTTTTGCAGTTTACGAGAGTGCACATGATTTCCTCTGCTGGGTCATGGGCTCTTTGAGAGCAAGGTCTGTGTCTTCTCCATCGGTGCCACCTTCTCAGCCACACAAAGCAGAGCTTAATAAAAATCCATTTAGCTCAAATCTTCATGGTGAACACTTTTAACATTGCTTAGGCACAATTGATCATGATAGAAGGACTAAACTGTGGGCTTTTAGAGCAGCACTGCCTCCCTCTTCATATTGGTGACCTAGTAACTTTTCTAGAGTCAGGTGCAAAGTATATAGACAAAATATTTTTGTTGACTAAATGAATGAACAAATCTGACATCAAAATTCCTTCTGTCCATCACTAAAATTCTCATTTAAAAAGAGAGAAGAAACATGCTTTGTGAATGTTTGTGCTAAATGAAAACTTAAAACTCTTCTTGAGTAAACATGATCTTATCCTAGTATGTCTTAAATATACTCTGCATGAATAAGGTGTGAGTTTTATAATCTCATTTGCTCTATCTATATAAAAGTTTTTTATTTGGCTTCAAAGTCTTCAACTTCACAGCAAAATATCATTATGTCCCAGCTGAGTTCTATTTAATGGAATTGAATTTCACCCTTTCTAATTATCTTTGGGAACAGACAATCTTTACAGAATAATTAGTAATAGAAGAACATAATGGATCAATGTCTTTATTACTGCAACGAAATCCTAGATGCTGCTCTAAATCTTAAAAGAAGATCTCATGAAATATAAAATGTATTGACTCCTTCCTCTTAAATTATGTAACATTTAAACTTTGTCAACATAGCTCAAAGATGATGGGAGATAATTATTTCCCTCCTTTACTTCAAATTATTTTATGAAACCATTTTAATGATCCCATTGAAATTAATTATGCTTACCTTTAATTTTCAAGATGCTTATTGTTAGAACATTCCATTATCACACATGACTTAAATGCATGTTTCTCTTATTCTTCCTGAGCTCCATTTTGCTTCTGTGGACATTTTGTTCTGGACTCTTAACTAAGCTCATTAAGCTGTATGTACAGAATACCAGAGTTGCCTAAAAGTATAGCTACTCCAATATAAAAAATAAGCAAAGTCTAATTAAAAATAAATTTCAATTTACCCATCTGAAAAAGCACAGTACCAATGGAGAAAATTTTATAAAAATAATTCAGTGAAAAAAAAAAATCTCTAAACATGGCTAGTTTAAAAAAAGCATCAATAGTCAAAAAAGAAAAAAAATTTTTTTACCATCTAAACATTCAAGCAATTAAAACTTACCTTTAAAAATGGAAGATGGAAATGTAGTAGAAAAATGAGTAGGGTCCTTCTTGGACTTCTACTCTTTATAGTTTAATTTGTTGAGAATTTAAAATTACAGTAATTGCCCTTAAATAACTGACATTATTTGACACTACAACAACAGAGGAGTGGAAATGAGTGACAAACACACAAAAGACTTTTGTTATCTTTGTTTGTCTGCCTGAATAAATCTCCACAAGTATTTCAAAGATTTAAATTTATAGCATACTTAATCGCCATTAGATGGCCAATCCTATTGGCTTTCAGCTAAGTTTCATTGACATTCAACATTTTTGGTATCAACTTCTTTAACACATCTAGTTTGTCGCCACAGCTATCTTTAAACTAAATTATTACCCTAGATTAAACGTTTTAATAAAATATGTGAGATTAAACAGAATTCACTTGAGTTAAATAGGGTCCCTTCTTTTTTCTCTCCCTATTCTGAGGGCCAGAGTTTCTTGGAGGGAGGGTTGAAATGGAAATTTTTAAATTTTTAATTGACTACCCGCCATATATAATAGTAAGTTGGTTAATTTTTGATTTAATGATTTATTTCTTTGCAAATCAAGTGCACTTAGGAAATGTATACCGAAAACTATTTATTGTGACTTAGATGTCAAGCAAAGGTCACCAGAAAAGAATATTTTTGTTCTAAATTTCTGCAAAGAATTTAAAATACAAACAACATCAATGAAAGTTAGTTTTATTTATTTTTCTTCATTATTGTTATTTAAGTATTTAGTTCTTGTATTTTCTCCCTTTCAAAATAAAATATAATCTACTAATAGGCATAAAATAAGAGTATCTTCTTGAGGGTCCCATTTTACTTCCTAGCAAAAATAAACAAAGAAAACAATTGAATTCCAATAATCTTTTAATTGGCATCACTCTTTACATTTTACAAAATGTTTTCCCCTGCTTCATTTGACATAAACCTGGCTTGCAAAACTTCAGCTCCCTTTTGTGTTTTAATTTTGATATCAAGTTCCATCCATTCCAAAATGACAGAGGCACAGCTCATCCTGTGTGCATTGTAATAGTGACTTCCTCATTGGTAATAAAGTAAGAAAATACTACATACGCTATAAAGAAGAGTCTTTCTGGGTGTGAGTATCAGTAAAACAGAAAATGTATTAGGTTTCTGAGAGGTCAGAGGGGTTAGATCATGAGGGATGAATGGGGTATAAGGGTTTTAAGCTTATATGGTTCACTTCGAAAGAAAGATTCTGTTTTTCTTTATGGTTGTGTTCCTTTTTGCCCCTTATTATATTCCATTATCTTAAAGGAATTAAAAGATGTTAACTTGTTTATTTATCAGAAAACAAATATTTATTTTTGTGCTTGAGTCTTTCCATAGAGATTAAATACACCAAATTATGAGGACAATTTTTCCTTCAATCCTCTAGCACTTTTATGAAGTCAATGAAAACACACCTTGCTTATCTTGGTCCTAATGACTTTTCCCTTGGAGCTGTTTGTGTCCCACAGGTAATTTATACTAATTTCCTGATTAACTAGTAAAAACTAGGATTCATTCCTCTGGCCAAAGAAAGGAATTTCCTTCTCTCATCCTCACCTGGTACAGGTGAAATGCCCCCACAGCTTTAGATCTGATCTTGTCATTGCAATGGCACTCCTTCCCTTCCTCTCTTCCCAAACAATAAAACCTAGGAGCATCTTTTTCCTGATGGCTAATGAAGATTTCAGCCAATTTCAAAGGAAACAAGTCTCTTCAAATCTGAAATCTTTCAACAATATTTAAATGTAAAATCACTGAAATTCCCTAACTTTTTCCAATTGGACCATTGCAACCTCATCTTTTGAGCTGAGGGTGTTCTGAGAATCTTGACTACACATGTGCTGAATTCAAAATTAGGGAACCTCAAAGAGTCCAGAAAAGTTAACCATAATCCATAGTTCCTCTAATATTTGAGCCAACTTTTAAAGAGAGCCGTGGACATTAAAAAGTCAAGGTAGAAATTATTTTGGCAACCTGAGAGTGAGATACTCATTTCTCTATCAGTTCCCAAATCCAGTTATTAATATTTAATTGCAGCCATATACCACTGACTAGCAGAGTCTAATGTCTTCACCCAGCTTCAGAAAGGAGACAATGACCCTCGGCACTAGACCTTCTTTGAAAGTAGCTGCTCCTAAGCTGATAGGATCAGCAAACTTCCTAAAGCCTACAGGGGGGTTGACGCTTTTCAAAGAGTTGTTTAGAAAAACAAGGGGAGCAAATGTTCCTAGTCTTTGGAGTAGAAGGGAAGAGTAGGGGGAATTTAAAACCACAACAACACAGCAAAGGATTATTACCCTGTTGATTCTATGCTGACAGGAAAAGAGAATGTGTTCTTACATTGTTTTTCTCTTTAAAGATTTATTTGAGGTAAATCTGTGCTCAAAATGGGGCTTAAAAAAATAGAAGGCAATTATCAGTCATGAGAGTTGCAGACAGAGATATATCACCTGAAGAATTAAAAATTTATCAGATACATTTCAAACTAACCTAGCATTTAATTTGGGGCAATTATTTGGCTATAGATGCAATGGGTAATTCTTAGTTTTAATATCAGTGTTTGAAAATCCTTAATAGCAATAGAGTAGCTTTACTACTTTGATTTTGTAGGTAGTTCCTAATAGCAACATTAATTTGGAAGGTGATGTGCAAATGGACAGCTTTGTTGCATTTTTACATATAAAAATCTCAATTCATTTGTATTCTATAAAATGCAGGTTATATGGTTTGGAGCCCTTTGTTAGTGACCCCTTGAGTCTGGATTGAGATTATTTGAGAGATCACTTTTTACCAACTTTGAGCCTTAAGTGGGTTTGATTTGTCTTTATCATTCTTATGAGAAAAAAAATCAACTTCTTTCTGTATTTATTAGTCAAAAGGATTTATCTATTGTCATTAATTACCTTCTTTATGCTATTAAAAATTCTCAGGGTGAAAGCAGTTATAAAATTTACTCACAGTTTGTTGGTATCCCAAGAATTTAAGTAACCTGATTATTCCTTTCTGGTTAAAAATAATAATAATTTAATCACCAACTTGAAGAAGTGTTTAATATCAACTTAATTTTTGCATTGTGAAATACTAGATGAGTGATATATCAAGACTTTTACAGTTATATAATATATACATATATATGTACATATATGTTTAGAAAGACACTTATTTTCAATATTATTAGTTAAAAGAACACTTAGCAACAAAATGTTCTGTTTGAAGACATACTTTAATTTTTTCCAAAACTCATGTCCACAATTGTCTCCAATGTTATCAAATAAATTATATTGTTAGAGCAATATGTTATGAAATAGGACAAAGTATCTTTTGCTACTGAAAACATTTAACCATCAAGTTGAATTTCATAAAATGTTTTTATGTTAAAAGTTCGGGGCAAGAACAAAGAAGCATACAAATAAAATTTAAATTTAATGAATGTGGTGACGTTGCCTGCCAAGCGGAATAAAATTTTTATATTTCTTTCCTTTTTTTAAAGCATACTTAGTAACTGCTATAGCTTTTCCCTTCTCACTTCTGTGTGGTTCTTTTATTAATAACTGACAGTTTTACCTGGTTAGAGGACTACACAAAAATGTTAGTATTTTGCTTAGCTGCAAACAGTAGCTTTAGGAGGAAAGAGTAATTGATCGAGCAGCTTCTGGATCTCTAGCTGTTGATCTCAGTCATACAGAGATTCTCAGCCATACCCAGGAAACAAAAGGTCCAGAACAGTAGGGCTTTCTTTTGAAAATAGCTGTGTGCTGGCTATTAAATGTTAAGGCCAGTTCTGTTCAAGGAAATTAGTTTTATTTGCTCCTCCAAGAAAACCCCTTGTATTTGTAGCACTCCGACACTGACAAAAGCATTCTGGTGCTTTTTGAGATAATCATATGTTTCTCAGGGTTTTGTTATGATTTCCCATTAGGCCAGACTTCACATAATGTTGGTGGGGACGACCATGGCCCCAATATGATCAACTTTGTGGTAATGCACAATAATATATAAGCCCTTTTAAATACCCTGCTGTAATAATGGGGAGGGAAAATACCATTCACTGAAGACCTACTGTTTGCAGATACTTTATATGAATTCTAACACCACAAGCTCATGAGCTATACCAGGGGTTCTTAACCTTTTTTGTTCCATGGACCCCTTTGCCAGTCAGGTGAAAACCACAGACCCTTTACTAAGTCCACATTATACTGTGTATTATTTAATAAATATATCACACCTCTACCAACACGTCCCCACAAGACTAATGTTGTTGTTTTTTTAATTTAAATTCAAGTTCATGGACCCCTTGTTAAGAACCCCTGAGCTAGACATTTATTTTTTTAAAGAAGCTTTAGATTACATAAATGTTACATAGAAAATATAAGGGATTCCCATATACCTCATCTCTTCCCCTCCCACACTTTTCCCCATTAACAACATCTTTCATTAGTGTGGTACATTTGTTACAATTGAAGAACACATATTGAAACATTTCTACTAACAGTGGTCTATAGTTTACATTATGGTTTGCACTTTGCACAGCACAATTTTATAGGTTTTGACAAAATGTATAATGGCTTATATCTGTCATTGCAAAGTTATGCAGGACAATTCCAATGTCCCCAAAATGCCCCATTTTATACCTATTCTTCCCTCTCCCTCCCCTCAGAACCTCTGATGACCACTGCCTTTATATAAATGTTACAAGTTCTTCCATTAGTAGAATAATAATAAGTCTACTTTAGTCTGTAGTTGCATTTCCCCCATGTGTTTGTTCATTCCTCAATCTTGAGGATTTTAAGATGGTGATGCCCACGCTGCTTCCAATTGAGAGAGGACTTAGATCCCATGGGGCAGATAGGTGGAACTGTCTTGCTTGCAGTTGTAGATACACTCTTGTTTTTGGTATGGATGTTGTCCATCATCATCATTTTTTTAGTTGTCCTGGATGAGTTCAATGAATTGGAAGGTAGGGGTTGGCTGCAACTCTGCTGAGATTCAGGGTTCAACTGGCATATGAACAGCTGGAAGATTTAAGTCTCTGTGACACATATTTAGTGGGTGTAGTGCTAATTATAGGTTCAAATGAAAAGGGGCATAAGACCCATGTGTAGGAAAATTATAAATGAGTTCAACTCCAATACATTGAGGGGAGAGGTTATCATATATTCCACGGTAAGGCCCACTGACAGGGTGCTGAATTCCTGGGGGTGTCTGCCCTGCTTATAGTGTCCTGGCGTCTCTAGAGGCCTCAGGAGCCCCCCACTTAAGGCACTGTTTACTGCAGCAGTCAGTGAGATTCTCCTGAGACTTTCATAAGCATAACCTCTGGAATAACCTCCCAACTCACTTTGAAATCTCTTAGCCATAAAAACTCATCTGTATTTAATATTTCCCCCTTTTGGTCAAGGTCTTTTTTCTAAATGCATCGCTAGTTGGCGTTTGGTTATGTACCCCGCACCAGTGATCATCCCCTGCCACAGTTGCAGCTCTTCTGCAATCCAAAACCTCCTCTAAAGCGAGCCAAAAATAAATAAATAATAATAATAAATACAATATAAAAAATAAAAATTAAAAAAGTACATAAAAACTTTTTTAAAAATTTGCATTGTGTCTTTCATTGCTGTAAGATATGTTATCTTTTATGTACAGTGAAATTTCTTCTATATGTTCTCCCAGTGCCTTATTTTTTTCACTTTATTTTCTAAGAAGCTTTAGGTAACAGAAAAGTCACAGAAAATAAAGGGGATTCCCATATACCACAGCCCTCCCCCTCTCACATTTTCCCCTATTAATAACATCTTACACGAGTATGGTACATTTGTCACAATTGATGAACAAATATTGAAGCATTACTACTAACCATGGTCAATGGTTTACATTATGGTTCACATTCTGTGCCATACACTTTTATAAGTTCTAACAAAATGCATAATGGCCTGTATGTCATTGCAACATCATGCAGAACAGTTCCAATGCCCAAAAAATGCCCCATGCTCCATCCATTCTTCCTTCCCCCTCTCCTCAGAACCCATGGGAACCACTAGGTGGCAATTTTTGAAGAATAAGGTTTATAGTTATAAGCATTAACACTGAAGCCTTGGCATATTGGTCTGTCTTTTTTTAGGCACTGCCTATGTTCTCAAGAGACTCTTGCCCATCAATTTGAGAACTTAGCTGGACTCCCCAGGATGGGGGTTTAATATTTTTTTGTTTATTGTATGTGTCTCCACCCTATGATAACACCCTATGACAAGATGAACACTTTCATATTCCATAGACGTATGTCCTAGGCGCGCCCTTTTCCATATATCCCCCACCCCCAAAGCCCTGCACCAATAACCCTCCCCTGCTGTATTTGCTAAAAGAACATTCCCACCATTGTAGTTTTAACCACAGATCTACAAGTTCCCAGAGTTCACCTGTTCCTTCCTCCAGCCTTCTCCCCAGTTTCATGGATACTCCAGTCTAACCCCTCCCCACGCTGCTCACCCTCACATTCCAGCACCGTTGACCTCACTCATATCCCTGCACCACTACCACTTCCATCCACTGCCAAACCACCCCCCTCCACCTTATCATACATTTTGCCCATATTGAGCATTGGCTTACCATGCTCTATTCCCTTTCTGTCACCTGATAACCTACCTTTCAGACTCTAGCTCTGCGAGTCTGCTCAATTTGCTTGGGTCATATCAGTGAGGTCATGTAATATTTGTCCTTTAGTGACTAGCTTACTTCACTCAACATAAGGTCTTCAGATTCATCCATATTGTCCCATGTATCAATACTTCATTCCTTCTTATACCTGAGTAATATTCCATTGTGTACATACACCACAATTTGCTTATCCATTCTTCTGTTGATGGACACTTGGGCTGCTTCCAACTTTTGGCAATAGTGAATGATGTCACTATAAATATTGGTGTGCATATATCTGTTCATGTCCCTGCTTTCAATTTTTCTGAGTATATACTCAGCAGTGGGATTGCTGGAACACATGGCAGAAAAATATAGAACGCGTCACAAATTTGCATGTCATCCTTGCACAGGGTCCATTCTAATCTTCTCTATCTAGTTTCAATTTTAATATATGTGCTGCCAAAGCAAGCAGTAGGTATTATTATTATTATGCTTCCCATTTTACAGATTAGGAAACTGAGACAAGGAGGTAGTAACTTGCCAAAAATCTTTAGAACTAAGGCCTTACACAAATCAGATAAAGCTTCCCCACTGATTCCTAAAAATAAAACCTCAGTTGCATAGAAAAGGCTCTGAAGAGCGTTTTTATTTAGGACAGCTCAACAAACTTCTGTAACCGGAGAATTTTCTGGTTTGAATAAGTCACTTGTTTAAAACATGGGATGATTCCTGACTACATTAAAGCATTAACAGAGCCACCACACTGTTTCCAGTTTCTATACCAGGTGAATGGAAGGTTACTCGCCATTTACTTTATATGACAGTTTATTTTTCTCCCACGGTGGAGTTTTTCTTTTGATATTTCTCTAAAAATTTATTTCAGAATATGAGAAGGATAAAAATATAAAAATACAAAGATACAGTGGTGTTTAGTGAAACACCCTATTCATTGAAATGTCAAGAGATTTTTTTCCCATGGGTAGCAAACTATAATATGTTTTGTGAAATCTTCTAGAAAGATTCACATGCCAGATTCCTTAAGACTGGTTTTAGGCAAGAATATATTTCTTATTTGATTCACCAATCGATAAAGAAATATCCTTGTCTCCCACACAGACAAAAGTCTTCTGGTATGTAATTCAGAATAATCATTATCTATTCTTTTCTGATTTTATTCCTCCCCCTACCCCCACTGTTAAAACAAAGTGCATGCAAGTTAGTGGGGGAATGTCATGGTACAAAAAATTACGTAATCTAAATTGGCAATAAAATAAAATGACACTATAAACAATCAAGACCACTGGAGGCAGATAGAATCTCAGATTTTAGGTCAAGCAAACTCATAATATTTTGTCCCAATTTTTACTTACTTTTTGTCTTCCCACAAGGCTTTCTTGCATTTTTAACAGGGTTTATACTACTACTACTACCACTAATAATGGTTATTATTATTATTTTAAATTTTATTTGAGCCAGATTATTTTTGGTAAAAAAACCAAGATGGACAAGTTGGTCTCTGACTCTTGAAGAAAGTTACTAAGAAATCATTTGAGGCTAATAGACTGGAAAATAATTTGTGGCCCCTATAAGTGGCAAATAAATTTAATTTGAAGTAATTGTTTGTAGCAGCTGTTTGGAAGCTGAGAACTCACACGATTTTGATTACTGATGACTGAATCCAAATACAATGAGACTAAATAATTCCTTAAACATTTCTTATCACAATACTAGATTACATTTATTATACCCCAGGCACTGTTCTAAGCGTTCACATGCATTATGTCACTTAATCTTCACAGCAATCTCCCTATTAGAGAGGTACGATTATTGATCCCATTTACAGATGATGAAATAGAGGCTTAGAAATGTCAGGTCCCTTGCTCAGTGCTGCACAGTATGTTGTTAAATTGAGATTTAAACCCAGATCTGTTTGACCATAAACCAGTGGATCTAACCTAAAACACAACCCTGCCTCCTTCACTCAGAATCTTAAAGCATTAAAGCTGAAAGCAACTTCTGAGACTGGAGTCCAGCCCCTTCCTTTTACAGATGAGAAAACTGAAGTCCTAAAAGGTGATTCTGTCTTGCCCAGCATCATAACAAGTTAGTGGTTGACCAGAACTGGAACTCAGCCCCCTGCTTCCCTTCAGTTTCAAAGATCTCACAGCAATGGCAGGACACCGTCCTATCATTTAATGAAATTTGCATGACGCAGGAGACTAGGAGACTAAATTTGTAGCTTAACACATCAGATAAAATGCAGAAGAGCTAAATTAGGGTTGCTTCTGTGTTTTCTAACTTGCAGCTGCTTCATTGCAGGATCATACAACACATGATGCGACAGAGACTTAAAGCCACACATAAAACATATTAAGTGTAGTTGGCAGTGATGAGATTTGGTACCAAATAAGAAGCTTTAATTAATTTTAAATGGTGCTTTTCATAGTGTCAAAAGCTCAGTCCACTGAAGTGGAAAAGGGGGTTGGAATGGCGAGATCCTGGCAACCCGGCTAATCTGGGCCCTTCTGAGCAAGCTCATTTGGAATTCTTACATCAGTGCATCAGCACGCCGAGGTGGGGCTCATGGGGACAAACAAAATAACAACCCTGACTCAGAATCCCGCATCCCGGGGAGGCCTGAGAGCTCAGCTGTATTAAGGGGCCGTTGGAGTTTCCCTGTTATTTGTCTACTTTTTGAGGATTAGAACTTCCGCTGGGCTGTGTTCATCTGTGCTGAGAATTTAAACTCGGTGCATGCAACAACAGGAACAGTTGAGATCTGTTAGAAATGTTCAAAAAGAAATGTGTTTTGACTTTTTAAAGCTTTTAGATGCACAAAAATAAGTAAATTGAGGGGTTTCTGATTTCTTCTGGGAGTCTACATTGGGGGTCATTTCTTTTCCTATTTCTTTTTCCCCCTTCGTGAGCCTTTGTTTTTAAAACTGTGATCATGCAGATATTTGCCATATAGACCCATTTAAGTGGCATCATTTTAGAAAGGCTGAGATATTCAAGTGGTTCTCAAAACACACACACACATGCATGCACATACATACATGCACGTGCACATTGATTCTTTCTTTCTCTCCAAAATATAAAAATAGGATCTATCATTAAGGAACTTCTTTGTAGAGATGAAAGAACCATAGTTTTAGAATAAGGGCGATTTGGGGTTTTCTATGTGACACAACTGCCAAGGAAACCGTGATTCAAGGTGCCGTGACTCAAGATGAGAACACAGATCTTCAGATTTCTCCATTAACGTGTTCCTTTCTCTTAATGACACAGTTCATAATTTATAGGTATTGCTTATAAGAATACCATTTAAATAGGAGCTAAGGCACTTGGGAATGCAATATAATAACTATTTTTAATGCAGGACCCATGCTGTGCACTCATATTAATAATAATAATATAAAATGAGTGCTTAATAGATGAAGCACTCATTTAGGTCAACAATCACGGGTCAAATTTTATTTCTTATTATTCTTTTATCTTACATAATTGCACACTCAATCACCATGAAAGTAACTAACTGCAAAAATCAAAATCAATTTTGAGATCAATAACCTTTATTTTCCCAAATCAGATTTGACTCTAATTTTTCCTCTCCAGAGAGAAAGTGAAACACTGTCCATTCCCTGCCCATGTTCTCCACTCTTGTTGCACATGGGTCTAGAATCAGAGGACAGTCTTTCAGCCTAGGTGAGTTGCTGATCAAGGTGGAAATCTCAAAACAAGACAGTTTAGGCAATCATACATTAGTATGTATCTATCCAGTGGTCTACACACTGTAAAGGGACTAGAAATGATGGGTTTCTGTCACAAGATCTGTAGAAACTTGATATTTGAAAAACTGAAATATTTTAAGAGACTCCTTTCTTTTTCTTCTTCTTCTTCTTCCTTTTTTTTTTTTT
>JAQZBX010028515.1:0-27775 GCA_029593785.1 Cabassous unicinctus | reverse complement strand
GAGGCCCCGGGTTCGCTTCCCGGTGCCTCCTTGTGAGGGCGGACCAGCTCGCGCGGCGCCGTGGGCTGATGCGGCAAGACCTCACAGCAAGGGGGAGATAAGCAGACACGGAGAGGACACGCAGCGAATGGACACAGCAGCACAAGCAGCAAGGGGGGGATAAATAAATAAAATAAATAAATCTTTAAAAAAAAAAAAAAAAATCAATTCAAATTTCAGCATCAAGTCAATCCTCTTTGGAACTTTTTCTTTTCCCTTAAGAAGGTCACTCCCCCAAATAATAATAATAACAATAATCAATATAATAAGATAGTAACCTACAAAAAGTGAATTCATTTAGGAAGTCCAGGGAATCAGATCTCAAGGTTCTATAAACTTCCTGAAAACATGAAAATTTTATGGATGCACATATAAATGCATTTTTTCTGGAGCAAATATTCACAGCTTCCACTGGATTATCCAAATGTTTGTGATCCAGAGCATCCAAATTAGTATGCTTTTTTTTTTTTTTTTCATTTTAAATGATTAAATGGTTTACAAATAATTCAACTTTTTATGTTTCTGGCTAAGTGGTCTTCTAGATAACTGTTATTCAAAATGGCTATCACTGATGAACTGTCTGTATTTTCCCCTTGATTTAAAATGTCACCTTTAGTCTATGCTAAATTACCATCAACCTTTGAGGTAATTTCTGGACATTTCTGTTTCATTAATCTGTCTGCTTTAATACCTAGAGTTTTATAATATATTTTTATACGAGGTAAGGAAAATTGTTTTTCACATACTTTCGTGGGATTTTTGTTTTGTGTTGTTTACAGTTTATTAAATATCATTTGTTAAGGTTTTGGCAGTAGTGATTAGGATTATTTTTCCTTTTTTAAAAAAAGTATTGCTACTGAGTGAATCATGTTGACCAAATGGTCACAATAATGCAATTACCCGTGTTTCTGTGTATATATTTTATTAATTAGATGATGGTGGCCATGATTTGTTCAATAAGGTTGGTATAATTGATGATTATTTGCTCTTCATTGGTGGAGGCTTTAAGAACTGGCCTGAAAGGGTCAGTATATGGGAGGTGGTAGATATAATGACTTCCTCTATCAGAAGCTCTTGGCCAGAGCCCCACAAGACCATGTTTCAGGCAATATTGCAATGTTATTACCTTGATTGGCAGTGGTGGTTTCATGGGGGTCCCATTTGACATAGTCTACCAGAGGAGTCAAGGATTTGATCTTATTGCAGGTGATGGGTGAAAGCACCACTAGGGGGAGTTGTCCAATGGGACAACTGGTCCCATTGTCACAAATTCCAGGGAGGCTGGGGTCTAGGTCTTTTACATGCAGGACAAAATGACCAGGCCTCCTAGGGAAGGGTCATGTGTCCTCCAGAGGGGTGGCACCGTGGGCCTGATAAGCCAGGATCTGTGACTCTGAATCCCACTATTGTCCTGCCAATAGCTATACCACATCTATAACATCATGGGTAGTTTGAGCCTTGATAATAAGGTTGAACAAAGATAAAAATAAGTTGAGTATGGGCTCACTGTAAGAAAATTTTCAACTGTTTGTTGTCAAAAGGAGGCATTCTATGACGTGGAGATGAATTCTGTCTCTTTTTGTCTGCACACTCAAAGAAATGTTATGTCTATTGCATCATGTCAATCTTTTTAAGTAACAATTGGGCCTCATTAATTGTCTGCCAGTGGACATCCCTATGCCTTGGCAGTAATAGCAGGCATTACTATTAGAGTCACCCTTTGTTGGATGGCAGACAAATAGTTCTAGTATAAAAGTTTTTTGTTTTGTTTACAGTTCATTAAACTGTGAGATAACTCCCTATGACTACATGAACACTTTCATATTCCATAGAGGCATGCTTCATGGGATTTTTTACCAGCTATTCTCACCATTCTTCAAAATGAATTATAGAGTCATTTTTCTTATTGAAAGAAAGAGGGAGGAAAGGTAAAAGGGAGGAAAGACAAGTGAGAAAGAAAGAGATGTACTGGTATTTTGTTTAAAATCACATTAAATTGTTAGATTCATTTAGGAAAAAAAACTAATAATTGTATAGTGTCCAAAATCTTCTTATCCAAAACAAGACATATATTTCCATTAGTAAAGCGTTCATGTCATTCAAGAGGTTTTTATCTTTTTATATGAAACTTACTGATTTTTAGAAATTATTACTAGGCATTTATTGAGTTAGTTTCTTATTTGCAAGAATTTTTCAGGTGCTTCACCAGGCTTTTCTGGGTATATAATCACGTAACTTGAAAATAATGATAATTTTGCTACCTCCTTCCCAATATTTATATCTTATTTTCAATTGCATTGGCTAGCAATTTAGAAAACGTTAAATAACAGTAGTGATGTGGCCTTATTTACCTTATTACTGATTTTAGCAGTAAGGCATTTAGTGTTTTACTTTTAAACATGAGACTGGCCTGAAGTTTAGAATTGGTAGTTTCTAATTCCAATTTAGTTGGAACTGGAATTTTTAAGACTCAGGGATAAATAAGAAATTAAATTGAATGATTTGGGGGGACATCTTTTAAATTGATGTTTTTCCTTATCAGGCTTACTTAATATATATATATATCCTAATATTGAACTATCCTTGCTTTCCTGAAAGGAATTCTACTGCCATGACATATGTTTTTTTAAATAAACTGCAACCCTTTCTTTGCTGTTATTTTAGTTAAGATTTGTGCCTAACTATTCACAAGTGAAGTTTCTCTCTAGTTTTCTTTTTAATGCTATCACAAGATTTTGGAAACAAAATTATAATGGCTTCAAAAACATGTTGTAACTATTCATCTTTCTCTAAGCTGTGCATTAACTTTAAGATTATTTGAACCTATGCATTTAACTGGGCATGATGCTTATTGAGGAATAGTTCTGTGACAAGTGTGGCGAAGACAATGCTCTGTATTCCTGAAATCACATTTGACATTTCTGCCCCCTATCCACACAGAACACTACACTTGCCAGCCCCCTGTAGTCATGCAGAGCTTAAGACTACATTTGGCTAATGAAATATGAGTAGAAGGCATGTGTCGCTTCCTGGTTGAGGCAGTGAAAAGTCCCTGCATTTTCCTTTAGTCTTTCTTCCCCTGCCTTGGAAAATGTGGAAGCCTTGAATAGAGATAATGAACTAGGATGGATCCCTGAGTTACCAGATATAAACTCACCTAGACATGCTGCTGATCTGTATGCAAGAAAGAAACTTTCACTGTGTTAATTCACAAAAATTTTGGGGTTGCTTATTCCAGAAACCATGCCTATCTTGACTAACAAAAAAAGTTTTCTTAATTTTCCTGTATTTATTGTCTTTTATAGAGAGGTTTTCTATCTCTTCTAAGGTCAATTTCGGTAATATGAATTTTCAAATCTATTTTGCCTAGAGCTTTGTGTGCATTTTTTTTTTTTTTAATTTCCTCTGTGACTGTGGTTAATGTCTATCTTCTTTTTGTAGTTGTGTTTTCTCTATTTCTCTTTGTCCCTTTTCCTCGATCAGGATAGCTCTATATAAGTTATGGTAGGATTGCAGGAAAGCAAGGGAAATGAAGGTGAGGTACTGAATAGAAATGAAGAGAATAATGAATAGAATTACGGAGGAAATACAGTAATATAATAAGAATAATATGAGATTAGGAAAGAAAGAGATTAAGTGAGAGGTTTAATTAAGAGAATGTCAGTCAGAGATCAAACCAGACAGCCCACACGTTATTGTGGAATTGAGTGTATTATTGTCCACTTTATTTAGCCTTCTGTAATGGTTACCATAAGATTACTATGAACCTGTCTTCATGAGCTCTACTTCTTAAGTTATCAGACTCTATTTTAGATTATAATTAGTATATACTGTTGAGGCTAGGACAAGGAGGAAAGGAAGAAGAGATACAACCTCCAATGATCAGAGATTCCCCCACCCCTGAATAAAATAAAGACTAGGAGGGAGGGAAGTGGGAAGGGATTAGGGAAGTGAAAAGGAAGAGGAAAGAGAGAAGTTCACTTCAACTTAGTGGTCACAGTAGCAATCTTTGCACCGTAACAGACCTATTAGAATGCACTGCACATGGTAAGGGCAAGTATTGTTGCATGGCCCTTTTGTTTGAGTACACAGCCACATATACATTCATTATTATATGTACACATCATTTGTTATTGTCAGTTGCAGTTAAAGGAGTTTGAAATATACTGGGCTACATCAATTCTAAAATCTATTTAGCGTTTCCTTTGTTTTCTCTCACTCACTATCTTACATATCATGACACCCATGATATGTGGTGTCACAGCACGCAGGGGTAAACAGATGGAACTGCTCACTACCACAGGAGACTGATCTGGGCTCTGCACTGCAGGGCACACACAAAAAAAGGAGATCAATATCTGGGTATACGTGTAACCTGTAATCCGCTCGCAGAGCACTGGCAGGGAAGCTCTGGCACAGAAGGACCAAAGCAGGCTCAGCTGCATTTGATTAAAATCTATTAGAGAATTGAAGTGCAAAATTATAATAGAAATTCCTGAAAAATTCAAGGCACAAACACATCAAGGCAGAAGTATACTGACAAAGATTAACCCACTTTCCCATCTACTCTGATATGCCCACAAATTTGAGGAAAAATGATACTTCCAGAAATGCATGTCCTTGCCTTATTTCCCACAGGCTGTGTCAGCTTGAATGTGGAATGCAATCCCTGGATTTGGGTGTTTGCAATTTGTCCCATCAGGACAAGCTTTCTGTTCCCTTTAGAAAGCAAATACCCATCTGAAAGGCTAAGCTGCAAAGTCCCTAGCCTGGCCCAGCACAAATCACTCTGTATATGAGGATAAATTGGTGATATGAGGCAGGATGCAGAACAGATTTGTCAACCAGTCCTAAAAGGCTTAAACCCTTCTGATACTCACATGTTGTGTTTTTTTTTAATCCACAGCTTTAATTTTTTAAATTATTTAGCTAAAGTAAGTTTCAACCATCTGTCTCTTTGAGTGAAAATAGGATGTAGGCTTGTATATGTTAGCTTTTGAAGTAAACCTATTGGCAGAAAGAATTAAAGTGGAAGAAGAATTTTATCTCAGTTTACAGGACTCTGCTAAGGAGTAACAAAATATCCAAAGTAAGTGGTAATTCATAAGAATACACCACTCCCCTTCTCCACCTATTAGGGTGCCTCCATTCCTGACCATTCCTGGATTGAACACCACTGCAGTTAGACCTTTGCCACCCAATCACAGCCTTGGGAAACAGCAGGGAGGAGAAATCAAAGTGACTTTTCTGATCTGAGTGGAAACATTAGGGACAGTGGGGTATGATACTAGTGAGGTGCTCTCCAAGAGTTTGGAAATAATGGAAATACAGAATGGTCACATTCTTAGAGTAAAAACAGACTATATCTTAAAAGGCAGAACATCTAAGTCAGAACCATGAAGTACAGTGCCAAAACATCAAAGCTAGGGTTGGCCAAATGTAATGGAAAAACACCATGTAATTGACAGAAACCAAAAGTAAAACTTGTTACAATTAAAGGAGAATAAAGTCTTAAATGGTAGGGAAAGCACCATGAATTTTACAGGTAGTCTCTAGAGTGTCCAGGGAAGAAGACGCCATCTCTCCCCTGCATGGGTTAGGAGCGTTGGCAAAATGGCACCAGGTCATTGTGCTCCGTGCACCAGTGGTGAGGCTCTCCCTGCGCTCTGGCTCCATGTGCATCCAACCTTTTTCCAATCCTAATTCACAGTGTTCCCCACCTCAGTTAAAGGCAACTCCCGCCTTCCAGTTACTCAGGCCAAAAACCTTGCATAGGTCTTTGATTTGCCTTTTTGTCTAACTCCACTTATGACCCATTCTTTGGGCTCTACCTTCCAAACATGACCAGAATCTGGCTACTTTTCACCATCACCCTTGCTGTTGTTCCATCTAAGCTACTAACATCTTTCATCCATTTACTGTAAAATCCTCCTAAATGGTCTCTTCATTTCTAGCATTGGCCTCCCTTGCAGTCTATTCTCCTCACAGCTTAGAGTAATTCTGTTCAAATACAAGTCAAATCATGTCACTTCCCTGCTTAAAGCTCTCCAGTGGTTCCCATCTCAAAGCAAATGCTAAAGCCCTTGCAGTAACCTCCATGGCCCTACACAATCCTACACCATTATTTTTCTGATCTCATCTCCAGACATGCTGGCCTCTTACTGTTTCTCAAACACATCAAGCACACTCCCACCTGCATCCAATATTCCTTCTGCCTGAACTGCTTTTTCCCCTAAATATCTAAATGGCTTTCTTCTTCAAGACTTAGCTCAAATGTCAGCTTTTTAAGGCCCTACTTGATCACCCTATTTAAAATATCCTCCACACTATCCCTGCATTCCCACATCTCTTCTGTTGCTTTATTTTCCTTCATTACATGTATCACTCCCTAATATATTCTTTAACATTGTTGTATTTTTTTTCTCTCTTCTCCTAGAATTTAAGCTCCAATAAAGATTCTGCCCATTTTGTTCAATGTACTGAATGCTGCCAATTCTTAGAACAATAACTGGCACATAATAGGTGCTCAATAAATATCTGGTGAATGAATTAACAAATTTGTCTTTTTAAATGTGCCTATCTCCAAAAGTTGGAAACAACCCAGGTGTTAATCAACCGATGAATGGATAAACAAATTGTGGAGTAACACACGATGGAATATTATGCAACAGTAAGAAGAAATGAGGTCGTGAAACATATGACAACATAGATGAACTGGAGGACTTTATGTTGAGTGAAGCAAGCCAGACACAAAAAGACAAATACTGTATGATCGTCCTATTATGAACTAAATATATTATGTGAAATATAAATATATTATGTGAAATATGAATATGGATAGAATTGCATATATAAGACTGTTTTTCTTTGAAGCCGAGCAAATGTAAGTTAATACTACAAAATGTTAATATCAGATAAAAAAAACACCAAACATTATACTAAATGAAGGAGACCAGATACAGAGTACTACATAGTGTATCAATTTATAAATATGAAATGAGATTAGTGGTTATGTAGCTCTGAGGAAGGAATGCTAAGGGGTGTGGCGTCTTTCTTTTCGGAGTAATGAAATTGTTCTAAAATTTTTGAGATGATGAATGGACAACATTGTGATTATACTAAATGTCATTCATTATACACTTTGGATAGAATAGCCAGAAACAGCAGCAATGTACAGTGGGGGAAGCATAGAGAGTTTGAGAGATAAGGTATTTTCTTGTTTGTTTGTTCATCTGTTTTTTGTTTATTATTATTAAAATCATAAAAATGCTCTAATAATGATTGAAGTGATGAACACACAACAAAAACACAACTATGTGATTATACCAAATACCATTGATTGTACAGTTTGGATGAACTGTATGCTTTATTAATATATATCAATTAAATTGATTTATTTTAAAAATGTGCCTATCTGAGTGAGCTCCCTCCTCACTCCCAGCCTCATTCTCTATAAAGAGAGTCAGTGTCCATGTTCCATTGGCTTTGGGATTCCCCCAGGTCTGTCTTCCCATACTTCCTTCTTAAGCCTTTCTCTTTGATCTGGTGTCCTCAAATGCTATCTTATTGCCACACTTAGATTCTGCCTCTCTTCTGGCTCTTTTGGATTTATTACATTATTGGACAGTCTGCTTGATTATTCTGTGCCTGTGTCACCTCAGGTCTCAGCTTTTAGGCCTTAAGATCCCCACAATGCCCAATTCAGACCTTTGAGACCAAGGGCTCAGCCACCCAAGTTCCCAGGAGACTTCAGAGTACTGACTTAAACAAGGGCATTGTGATCCAGTAGGAAGTTTCTCCTGGCAAGTTAGTGAATGCGTTGGCATTTTATGTTTGTGGCCCAATATATAAATGCAGTCCACTGGTTTGGGTGAATCCACCATTAGGTGGCTGAGAATTTTGGCTACCTAAGTACAATCTAACTTCTGAACATTCAAAACTAAGACTCAGACCTAGATCCTGTCTCTCTGTAGAGTTACCTGCTGGCTTTGATCATATCTCTGCTTCTGTGGATGCCAGGGTGACAGCTGACTACAGATAATAGTATTGCCCCAAGATAATAGCATGCCCCAAGAACATATGCATATGCACACATTCAAACACCTAACCCCCAAATCCTTTGGTGGATCAGAACACCCTCCTCCCTAACCTTCCGGTGCCCTCCTGCAGTGACTCTTTGCAGGGAGGGGATATGGGTGAGGAGACAGAAAGGAAGGAGGGTAGAATGATTTATCCCACTGTAAAGGGTTGTGAGAAATACCTTGGATATTTGAGCAAGATCCCCCATACATTTGTAGGGAGAAGCACATTGATCAACCAAATTTTTGAATTTGCTAAGAGCTAGGAGATGCCAATGGCTGGCACCATGATGCTAAAGTCATCTCTATGTTAATTCAATCTAACATGAACTTGCTGAGCCCCTACAAAGTGTGCTGTGCTTTTCTGGGTGCTGTGGGTCTTATACAAACGATTTTGACATAGTCTGTCTTAAAAAGCTTGTCATATTGGAGGGTCTGAAACACTGGCTCAGTTGCAAGAGGAATAGGGTAAGTACATGATAAAGGTGTAAAGCACTAAAGGGGAACATGGAGGAACTGGATCATAGAGAGGGACCACAAAAGCTAGCCTTTGAAATGTCGGTAGGACGTGAATTGGGGAAGCATTTCCTATGGAAGAGGAGCTAGCAAGAGTGAGATGACTGAGGCAGGAAATGGCAGGCTGTGTTTGGGGAATGGTAAACAGTTCAATCAGACTGTAGCATATGAGGTGGTCAAAGGAGGGGGCGAGGGGGCAGGTGCAAGGAGAACAAGCTGGGAAGTGGGTGTCTGGTGCTACACTCTCAGGTCATAACTGACCCAGGCCAATTGTTTCCACCTCTTGGTCCTGCCTTACTTCAAAGGAAAGGGTTTTTATTGTTTTTGTTTTGTTTAAAAAAAAACAAAAACATTTAAGGTTCTTAAAAGAATTTCCATCTTAAACCAATCCAATCTCGCAAATGTGTTAATCAATGCAAACAGCTAGAATTAACACTTCCTTTATATTTCACACCTTTACTGTATGTAATTGAAAAAGTGAGGAATGGAGTGTTCAAAATAGGTACCTTATCATTTGTAATATAATATTTGCATAAGATAAGCATTCAGAGTTGGAACTCTATACTGCAAGTATTCTCTTTTCTATTTCTCACAATATAAAAAGAATATGGTATTTGGGGGTTTCTGGCATACATGCCTTTGAAATGTTGTTGCTGGGAGGGTATATCAGGCTCCGAGCTTCATCTGGGTACATTAAGAGTTTGCTAACTGACAGATAAATGAAAGAATGAGCCTCAACTGCATAATGGTGTGGCCAGTTTGAAATGAAGTTAGGGGCAAGCAATTTTTGTTTGCTTTTAAAGATAATCACAAGCTGTTAAATTTCCTTCAACCTGGCCTGATGCTGTTATAACATTCCTAATTGTCTGGAACATAATAAGAGCTTAGTGGGGATGTTTGTTGAATGACGGATTGAATAAATATTACAACTGGAACAGTTATGTGGGAAAGGAAGTGAACAAAGATCGTCACATTTCTTTTTCTAGCTGGGCACCTGCCTCCTTGTTTACGCTGGCCCTAGCTGAATAGCAGAACCTGTCAGAGAGGTAAGGGTGATGTAAGGGTCTATCTAGTACATAGAATCATAGATTCTTAAATTTGCAGAAAAAGTGACTTAGAGATTACTAAATGTTGGTCTGTCTTCAACAACCCCTTCAATCGTCCTACAATCGTCACTGGAGGTGGTATGCTTGAACTCTTCTAGGCACTGCAACTTACTACCTCACAGGCAGCCCCGACCATTCTCTGAACAGCTTTAATCATTAGAAGGTTCTCCATTATATTGATATGAACTCTTCCTGTCCCTAGAAGTTTGGCCTACAAGAGATAGGTTGTCCTCATATTAGCCAAACATAGGGTCCTCGGGCCCTCACCTGTTTACAGCTTGCAAGCTCTCTGCAGTATCACCTCAAGTTCCTCCCATCTTGCATTTAAGGAGTGGTGGAGTGAGTGGGAAAGCCAAAGAAGAGGAAGATGGTCCATACAGCCTCCCTTCTACTGTGTCCAGACTCAAACTCACCAAGCATGTATCTGTGGGGCTGGCCCAAGCACATGGTCCTTTTAATTCTCTGGAATCAAAGAAGCAGAATGTCTTCATGATTCAGCCATGATAGACTCGTATCACACTGGCTTTTTATTTAACAAATCTTTGAAGTGGTGGAGTGTATAAGAGGTCTAGGAAATGTGCCCTCAGGAGACCTGAATTCCATGATCAGATTACAGGCCGACTTGATAACTCTAGAGATCTCTAGAATAAAGATGTCCCACAAGCCAGGGAAGATACTGACTGATCATCTCCCCCTTATGACGCAATACCCTGACCCAAGCACCGCCCCTTGGGCCTAAACAGAAATGCTGGGCATTACCAAGCCCACATTCATACTGAGGCCAGGCACCCTACAGGTGACACATTTCAGGAAAGGAATATTTGTACTAAACACATCAAATGATCCAAAGGGGTGGGGGCATTAAAGGCTATAAGAAGTGGATATTAAGTGGGATTTATTCTTTCAAACCTTACAAAAACACTAGGAAGTAGGTACTAGTATCAGCCCTGTTTTACTGATGAAGAAAATGAGGTA
Organism: Cabassous unicinctus; assembly: GCA_029593785.1. NCBI lineage: Eukaryota > Metazoa > Chordata > Mammalia > Cingulata > Chlamyphoridae > Cabassous > Cabassous unicinctus. The sequence goes on along the minus strand of JAQZBX010028515.1, from coordinate 17,061 downwards.
CAGGGAAGCAAAGTGACTTGTCAAGGTTACACAGCTAGTAAGAGGTGAAACTGGAATTTGAACCCTGGTTCCAGAGGTCATACTCTTATATTACCTCTTAAGCACTGTTATAATTTGTTCTGTGACAAAATCAAGTCCAAGAACAAAACAGGATGAAAATAAAACATTAATACAAATGGCTTTTGCCTGGTTGGCACCGATGTCTGATTCTTTGAATCTCCATTGCACTTTGTTATACCTCTATTAGGCATTTATCACATTTCACCACATGTTGTAGACATTGAACGTTTCTGTTTTCCCCTACTAGACATCCATCACTAAGGTCTACATCTTGTTCATCTTCACGTACCTACAGAGCACTCCATTCTATGGTTGCCACTCCATAAGCACCAGTGGAATGTTCTTGACTAGAATTGAAAAACTCCTGAAGGAAGCAAATTTTCATACCTCAACCTATTTCCTTCCCCATCTTCTTTTCCATTATCAGTAAAATCTAGACTTGTGAGCTCATTAATTCAAGGAGCCTACTATTATTACTCATGATGCTAAAATCACTTAAATGCATTTTATGTCCTACATGGGCATCCACTCAGGCGCTATCAAGTTGGATGCTGAAACCACTGCACATGTGGTTCTAGCCCAGCCAGCTTCCCTAGGGAGGCCTCTTTAGAGACTGTGGTCAGCAGCAGGAACAGGCAGTCCTCACAGAAGGGCCCTACAAATTTTTGGGTTTAGCACAAAAATTCCAGTTGCCCTCCTTCAGACATAAGATAGGACTGCACTTCATGCCCCTTTGTAGTCAGGCTGGGCCATGGGACTTGCTTTTGCCAATGAAACGTGAGTGGAGGTCCTGCGTGCCATTTCTGGGAGGAGGTTAAGATCTTTTCCCCAGCCCCAGGAATTGGGATGAAGCCTCTCTCATCTTGAGTCTCTAAGTGAATATGGTGAGCAGCACCCCTGGCCCATCCACCAATGGTCATATAACATGAGCAAGAAGACTCTCTGGCTGAGTTGTGCCCCTGAGGTTTGGGAGTTGCTGGCTTAAGCGTCATGACCTAGCCCAAGCTAACTAATACCCAGTACACTCCCCTCATCCAAATCCCATGAACCAGAGTTCTAGTCATGTTCGCCTTCCTTGATGCCCTTCTTTACCATCTCCATCAAAGTTTCACTGAGGAATGCCCTCAGAGGAGGATATAAATTATAAGATATCATTAGGTGTTAACCACACAGGCATCAAGCATGTGCCCTGGTAAAAGTACCTTTCCCCCAGAAAGTTTAGAAACCATTCTTTCCATGCGCTGCCCACAACTGCTTTGGAAGGTTGTGGTGGTTTTGACAGTGTTAAGGGGGTGATGTTTCCAAGATCATGACCCATCTTCAAAAGCGAAGATCTACCTAATTTACTGAGGTAAATGGCTCAGGCTAGGCAAAACGTATCAGGCAAAGGGGAAATGTAGCATCTTCCCCCTCCCTTACAACTGTTCCCATAACCTACTTTTCTATCTACTTTAAACTAAACTCCACAATGTGTTGTTATTCAGATTTTAGGAATTCCTATTTCTTTATTTTTACAAACAAGGATTTTCAAGGGAAATGATCACAGTTCCCCTCTTTAAAACCTATGACATAAGGGATTTCACAGTAGTTTTATATGCCAATTACTTTTCAGCAGCAATTGAAAAATATTTAAAAGCTTATAAGAGGAAGCAAGGAAATCTGTAAGTATTAAAAACACCAAACCTGGACTTTGCAATGTCCCTGGGTGGCCCATATTTGCATTGAGAGATTTGCTTTGGCATTTGAGTTTAGGTAAATAGAGTCTCACTTTCCTCTGAGTCTAAAGGCATTCAAAGAGGGAAGATCTTTCCAAATCAACAGTAACCTATACCTTCTCAAAGTGAACAGAGTCATACTTTTCAAGGAAACAGCAGAGGCTTTTTTTGTTTCTATTCTTTCTTCCATAAAATATACACCAATTCCCACAACCCCTTGCTATTTTGATACTAATGCGGCAGATGGCGAAACAGGAGACGCACCCATCATTTTAAAAGGCAACACTGTCAAAACACACATTCCCCACAGGGCCTGCTATCCCTTCAGTCATCCAAAACCAACTACTGAAATGCTACAAGTTAATTCTGAGACAGAATCCCATAGCCATTTCCTGGACGAGGGCTCATTTTAAGCATTCAACAACTCCATACACTTTTAAAAGCTCCCATATGGTGCACTATGAAATCTAAAAGCACTTTCAAAAGGAGAGGACGTCATTCCATTTCAATCAGAGAATTTTTGGCTTGTTAATAGAGAATGGGTATTATTTCGGGTCAGAGAAGACAACTAGCATGCATTCTAAAAGGGAAACTGATTGTAGAAAAAGGATAGAAAGTGTTGTGTCATCATTTATTCACTAGAGCTATTTAAAATGCACTCGTTGCTCTTGGTTTCACCCCAGACATCAGTATAAAAATAAATCTGGTGATGAATTAAAATTCCCCACCCCCACCACAAAGGCACCAAAGTACTGGACTGCTCAAAGCCGAGTGTCAGATCAAAGCCAGATCAAACAGATCTGCCTAAAGGGTTCAAAAAGGAAAACACACGCCTCAAACCATCCTGCCTGTCATTTCTAGAATGAAACATTGTCCTCCCCAAGACTCCCCTTCCCCCAGCAGAAATGTTCAACATGATCCTGATTCAGGAAGGCGAGGCTTCCAGAATTCTAGACATTACCTAACCCACATTCATATTGGACCTAGCCCCAAAATGGGTGGTGGTACACATCAGGAAGTGAATGCTTCAACCAAACATATTAAAATGATCCAAGGGGAAAGAATTAAATCCTATAAGAAGTGGAAAATTAAGTGGGATTTATTCTGGCTAACATTTTAGATGAACAAATGTTTGTTGAGCATCTATCATGTGTAAGACCCTGCTGGAATATGCAAGGATACCTTGAAGAGCCTACAGTAGAGATGGGAAAGGAGGTATGTACATAAGTAAGTATAATTCAAGATAAAATTAAAAGAGAGCATGTCTGGATCAGAGGAGGGCAAGAGACAGCTAAAGAGTGATATAAATGCCATTGGATGATAAAAAAGCATTGAGCAGGTGACCTGTACCAGGCCTGTACACGCATAGCTGTAATCCTGGCATTAACTTTGCAAGGCAGATATCATTATTCCCACTTGACAGAAGAAACTGAGGCTCACATACATAGTAAGAGGGATATCTGACCTCTTCATTTCATTATTTTATGCTGCCTCTTAGATGCTGCGCTCTTATTATCCCGTAAAATACCAAACAAAGAAATGGACTCGAATTATGGCAGGAAAGTCGCAATGAGAAAACCAGATGATCTAAAACAGGGTTTCTCAATTTTGGCATTCTTAACATTTGGGGCCAGATAATTCTTTGTCATGGGGGGACTGTCCTGTGCATTGTAGGAGGTTTAGCAGCATGCCTGACCTCTACCCAGTAGATGCCAGTAACAGTAACACCCTCCCTCCCAGTTATGACAACGGAAATGTCTCCAGACATTGCCGAATGTCGCTGGGGAAGCACAATCACCCATGGCTGAAAACCACTGATCTAACAAAACACTGGAATGGCCTGATTCTCTTCCTGTAAATCACTAAAGGCAGGAGACACAGCTATCGACTGAGCCAAGTGCCTAAGGGCAGGAGATGGGACCTGACACTCTTGTGTGGTTCCTTCTGCCCTACCAACCTCTAGTCTGGGCCACTTAGAAGGAGGGCAGCGGACTGACCGCTCATACCCACCCACTCTGACTCATAACACACAGTACCTGTGCTAGTTAACCACAAAGACCTCAAAATGGCAACTGCACATTGCTGGTGGTGTCTTAGTTTCCCAGGTTGCTATAGGAATTTATTCACTCGGGGTTTCAGAGGCTAGAAGGCTTGTTTCTTCCCCAGGTCAGAGTTCTGGCTGGCCAGCAATCCTTGGGTTCCTTGGTTTTCCCGTCATGTGGCAAAGTCCTCTCCCTTTTCTTTCAGGTTTCTGCTGACTTCTGGCTTCAAGCTTCTCCCCGTGGCTTTCTCTAACTATGCCTGAATTTCTTTTGCTTATGCAGGACTAAGGTCTGCCTTATTCAGTCAGGCCACATCCTAACTAAAACAACATCTTTAAGTGGTCCAATTTATACTGGGCTCACACTCACAGGAATGCAGACCAAGAACATGTGTTTTGGGCAACACATAACTGAACATTCCACACAGTCAGTCCATGAAGACAAGGGAAGAGATAATGGCATTAATTTCCAGATCCGCAGCTTCTGTCTGTCTCCGTTCCTAAACTGATCTGCCGGGGAACATGCCTGTGGTCGTGGAATCATTCAGGACTTCCTTTCCCACCTCCATTTTCACAAAAGCCCCCTTCTTCCACACTACCAAAAACAAAAACAAAACAAAACAAAAAACCACAACAACAAAAAAAAGGAAAGCCAGACTAAATCTTTTATAATATTCTGGAAAAAAACATTCTTTAAGACTCTTTAAGTTGACGATGAAAAAATGTTAGACAACCTAAAACACGGGCAGCAGAATTTTTAACAATTCTTTTGCCAGGTACAGGAGAGGCAAAAAAAAAACTGGAAGAGCACTGATGAAGCCTAATGAAGCACATTGGTAACTGCTCCCAGGCATTTCAAGGGCAATCATTCCCTATAGTGCTTGAGACTCATTAATTTTATTAAAAAGAATGCCCTCAACTCTAACATGAATTTCAGCCTTGGTACCACTGTGTGTTTGCCACACTGTTGACATTAGCTGTTCTGTCCCCTCAAATGAAACAATAGGTTGTCTACAAGAGTAGAAAAAGAATTAAGTAAGGATAAGAATGTTAAGAATAAAGAAATATTTTGGAAGCAAGAGCAGCTGCTTGTGAGACTCAGGATTAACATGAACCAAAAACTAAAGGGCACATGGGTCATCTGGTAAGCAGAGTTCTCCCAGGATTTAGTACCAAGCAAGTGTTCCGGATCACGACACAGCCACTATATCATGTAAGCATCAGGACACTGAGCAGCTTTGAATTCAGCTTTGAAGTGAATTCATCTTTCCAGTGAATAAAATTGTGCCTTGCAGTGAATAAAATTTTATGACGTGCAGCTACCTCTGTAAGATCATCTTGGGACTGTCTTAGGTGTGCTATTCATTTGGTACTAAGCAAGATACCTGGTGACCCTTGAGAATCAAACATGTGGAGTTTCAGCACACCCAAGTAAAAGCAGGGCACATTGAGAGATGCGTATAATTTTCGTGTTCTCCTTTGATAACAAATTTAGGCTTTTCCTATCAGCGTGTGAGCATTTTCCTGAGGGACTTTCAGTCCTGTTGCAATAAAAAGCTACACAAAACAGTACTTTTTGGTATCCCACATAGATACAAAAACAATGAGATATGGTGGCAAGAGAATGGACTTTGGAATCAGGCCAACCTGTGTTTGAAATCATGGTCCTTCCACTAACTGGCGCAGTGTGAACTTGGCCAAGTCACTTCATCTCACCAAACCTCAGATTCCTTGTTTGTCAAATAGATATAAAAATGTCCACCTTACAGGGATGTCGGGATGATTAAATGCAGGATGTGTCTATAAAGCACCCTGAAAATGCACAGTGTACGCGCACAGTGAGTGGCAAGCAGTAGGAGAGCGGCCTGCCACTCCCAGAGGCCTCACTGGTTGTGGTACGTGTTAGTGTGTGCTCCCCTGCCCCTGTGCTCCCCCGCCTGCTGACAGTGAAGGGCCAAAAAGTCTTGGGAGCAGAGAGCATTTTTTCCTAGGCTGGCTCTCACAGGTTAATTTTGTATCAAATTTGTTTTCAACACCTCAGCAGCATGGTTTCTAATCCTCTCCCCTTTCTTAAACAGCATACTTAAACCAGTGGTTCCTGATCTCTTTTTAGTCACAAATATCTGATGTTTTCCCTAGAAAACTGCATTTACACACAAATGCACACAATTTTGTGTCAATTTTAATGGGCTCAATGACTACTTGAAAACAATGTATGTACCTGCTCTCCACAGGGCCTATGGTCTCCTGTTAGAGAGCCCTCCTCTTAAGAAGGAACCAGTGGGTGTTTGTGAACACGTGGGCTCCCACAGCTTGCTACCTGGATGGCCATGTCTATGTGGCAAAGTAAGCGACACCCTGACATTCTGGTGCCAGGCCTCCTCTACAGAGACGGCAATGGAAATCAGTCCAGGATATTGATGAAAAGCCTCCAGTCAAGAATATTAAAATACATATATTTATTATGGCAACATATATATATAACATAAAATTTTCCATGTTAACCACTTCCAATATGAAATTCAGTGGTATTAATTACATCCACAATATTGTGCTACCTTCTTCATCTTCTGTTACCAAAACTTTTTCATCACCCCAAACAGAAACTCTATACCCATTAAGCATTAACTCCCTACTTCTCCCCCTCCCAAGCCCTGGTAAAGTGTACTCTACTTTCTGTCTCTATGAATCTGCATGTTCTAGTCATTTCATATAAGAGAAATCATAGAATTTTTTGCCCTTTCAAATTTGGCTTATTTCACTCAACATGTCTTCCAGGTTCATCCGTGTTTAGCATGTATCAGAACTTCATTAAGAGGAATAGTTTTCACATGGACCTTGGTAAGGATTTATAAATTTCAAAGAAGTAAAATATAAGTTGAATTAACTTTAGTTAATTCTTAAAGGAAATCAATTCTAGATGTTTTCTGCCCCAGCAAACTTCCAAACTTTTTTTCCCTCACATTTTCTAAAGGATGTAGAAGCCACAAAAGTTCCTGGTAAGAGAGAAGGATCCTTGTTTAAGGATATAACTATTTACATGGCATTACAGATCCAGAAAGTATCATGAGCACTTAGCTAGTCTCTGCAAGGGGATAGAACAAGTGTTTTTAATTTCAGAAGGGCTATGGTCCTATTTAGAGTTTGCCATATTATCACAGCCACTGGTCAGCTGGCAAAAATGTACAGCTACACTATGGCTTAAAGGAAATAAAAGTGGCTCATAGGGAAAATGAGCAGCAAGCCTGAAACAGGCCTACCCTGCCCTTTGTTCTTCTCCCAGAGGACAGGAGGCAAAATGGATGGGAGTTATGGTTTTAAAGTCAGTCTCACAGTCTGATTTGCATCCTACATCTACCGTTTATTACCTGTGACCTTGACTAAGTCACAACTCAGTTTGACCATCTATAAAATATGGATAATAATGTCTGATACAAGGATTAAAATGAGATAATATAAGAAAAAAGTCTAGTATTCGATACGTGAACATTAATCTATAGAACTGTTATATGGTATAGAATAGTGGCTACAAGTCCAATGCCTTGAGTCAGACTGCCTGGGTTCAAATACTGGCTCAACCACTTCATAGCTGAGCAATTTTAGGAAAGTTATGTGACATCTTTTTGTCTTAATTTCCTCAACTGTAAAATAGGATTACAAACGTCTACCTCATAGGGTTTCTGTGAAGATTAAATGTGTTCATGCATGTAAAGTATTTTTAAATGCAATGACTGGTGAATGTTCAAAATATTTCAGCTATTATATCAACCTTTGTTTTATCTGGGGGGCAAAATGTAGGGGAACAAAGGAGTGAGGGACTATACAGTTATGTTTGCCACAGATAAGTATGACCTCTTCATTTGGGGCTAGGTTAAGTGACAGAAAGAACTGGGTGACTGGAGAGAATGAGGGGCCCATAGAGGTAACTGAGGGCGAGGCATGTGCACATTGTGCTAATGTAGTGGCTGGGTTGGAAGGCTTGGCACGCACTTCACAAGACTGGGCTACACGTCTGTTATGAGCATGAACAGAGCGGCACCCCAGGCGGGAAGCCCAAGTGTTGCTAGACTCGGCACTGGAGTCAAGGGAAAGACTCATTTGTTAAAGGCAGACTGAGGAAGGAGTGTTTGGGGAAGAGGAAGGAGTGGGAAGAAAGTTCAGAGAGTCCTCTCAGATATAAAACATGATGACAGAAATGCCAGGTGACTTCCGTGTCTCATCTCAGGTGTTATTCAGAAAGTAGGAACCAGGGACCACTACTCTAAGAACTTTGCCCCCTTTCTCCCATGGGTTGTGTTTTTCTCTGTACATATATCCAATGGTGACTACCTCTGAAGATGAAAACCTATAATACAAAAGAGCCTCGGGGCATGTTTTCAGTAAGAAAAGAAGGAAGGCTGGTATGGGAGGGGCTGTGAGCACCACTCTCCTCCAGGGGCCTATGGACAGGAGGCAGCAGCATCCCAGAGTCCCAAGAGGAGATGAGCAGGTGCGCCTGTGCCTGAAGCCTGAGGCAAAGAAAAAGACATGGTGGGTGTTCTGGGCCCACAAGGGGCGCATAAAGCTGAAGAAGCTGGAAAAGCCTGTACTGGGCCCCCAAGTACATTGTCGAAACATACCAACAATGGTGCTAGAAGATTTCTAAGAAGAATGGCTCTTGAGGACTGGATCCTCAGACCCCAAGAAATACTGCATTGGTTCCCATGGAGAAGATTTGGTGACTTAGTGGTAGGAGGGTCAGATTTTATTTTGTTGGAATACATGGTCAGAAGAGCAGAGTTTGTGCCCTATTTTCTACACAAAGTGTTTTGGAGAAATTATATAATCAGAGAATAATTACATTCTCACTAGTACCCTCAGGATGCAACTTGCACCAAATGTTCCTATTTCAAATTTATTAATACTGATGAACATTTATAATTTCCACAGTGAAAAGCCATATATACACAGACAACCATCCATATCTATGCTAATATTAGCCATTCAATATCTACTGCTGGTAACCAAGTCCTACTGTTAGCTCTGATTTCTGGTAATCTGGAAAATTTGGAAGCAATTTGTCACAAGTCTGAACTATAATAATTTTACAATGTCCACTTGAAACGCATTCCAGGCAAGAAAATGGCTGGTACATGTCCCTGCCCTTTAATAGGTTTGGTACAGGCCAGGACAAGCAATTTATTCCATTTTCTGCATTATGTTCATTCAGTCTTTGGTTTTCAAAGTAATTTCCTGTCCTGACCATGGGCTTCTGTTTAACCTTATTAGCCAAAGTGCATGTCACAAGACTCCTGCACATTCAGTTCCCATTTGCAAGGACAACTGCCCTTATGACGACGACGCACAGATTTATAAGGTCAGAGCGATTTGGGGTGGGAGTGAGGGAAGGAGAATACGGCGCTGGGAAAGTGTTTACAAAAACAAATCCTCAGCCACACTTTTTTGCAGCATTGAGGGAAATTGGCATCTTCTTCCATGAGTATTTAATTAATGCCCTGCTGCAAGTGCATTTGCTCCGCCTTTGCTTGCAGCAACAGCATCTAGAAGCTTTGCAGATAGCTTGAAAATATTATCAAACAGCATCCTTTGCCCTGCCTCTGCAGCTTCCCCCTCCCCCAGGGGCCGTCAGCTGGCGGACCAGAGAGGTGCGGATTTCATCACCGCTTCTTTTCTATTCCCTGCAAGAAGACCGAGGCGGGGCGCACCAGGACGCCCCTCCCAGCCCACAAGGTGGGCGACTAGGTGATGACACCACGAATCTTCCTTCTCTTCCCTCGCCTTTGGGCTCAGCCCGAGCTGCAGCAGGGGGCTGCCACTGGAGGGCTCTGGCCGCCTTTGGGTGCAGAGGAGTACGCAAGAGCCTAGGGAGGGGACCCAGGGAAGCGTCCGGCTGCAGCGGCCGCAGCTACAGACGACACCGGGGCGGAAAGGGATGGGAGGGGCGCGGAGGCGACAACACGGGAGAGCGCGACAACCCGGGAGAGCGCAGCATCCCGCGCCTGTTTACCTGGACACGCTGGGCAGCTGCTGAACTGGGCTTCCGGACCGCAGCGGCGGCGCGGCGGCTCCCAGGCGGAGGAGGCGGCGGCGCAGCGGCCCCGGCGGTGCGCAGGCGGCTCCCGAGGGCGGCGCTGCCCCGCGCGGGCAGGATGTGCTGTCTCACGCTGAGCGGACCGCGCGGCTCGCGCTCCTCCGGGAGCGATCACTTCCTCTCTCTCCCCGCGGCTGACACCGACAGCTCCCCCGGAGCACCCAGTCTGCGGGGCTCGCCCCGCCCCCGGCCTCCGCCCTCCCCGCCCCGCGCCCCTCCCGCGGGAGAGCCCTAGGCTCCCCCCTCTCCTGCACCTGGTCTCCCCGGGAGCGGGTGGTGCGGGCCCAGGAGCTGATGGCGAGGAGGGATACTGGGGAGGTCAACTGATTTATCCCTCTGCATATGCTGTCAGCAGGACTCTCACCTAAGTTATGTAAACAGAAGAGCCTTTAGTGTTTGGGAAGCTCCTGCTGACACACCACCACTGAACAACTTTCACTCCCAGACAGCTACACTTAAGGTCATTCAAAGCAGAAATATACAAGTTCAGATCCACTCACCACACACAATGATTTATAGGTCTGATTTATCCCTATTTTTCCCAGAAGAAGAAAAGAATGGCTTGACTTTACAACATTGCTTCTTAGAGCCCTACATTTTTAAAAATCTGGAGGAACATTTATGGATTCCTCCAAAGCTTGCCATAACACCAAAGTTATAAGGCCCAGAACTGGAGCTTGGAATTCTAACCAATGGCAGTTGCGCAGCATTTTATAGCTAAGCTTTTCATCTTGTTTTTGAATGTCTGTGGGGTGATTGTACACAGAATAACATAAGTTAGCAGAGGGCAGGGGCTGTATCTGTTCCCCATTGTCTCCCTAATACATAAAACAGTGTTTGATTCATAATAGGTGCTCAATAAATATTGACAATTTATTAATTTACAAATATTACATTAATTTCAAAATAAATATAGATCCAGTTATGGAGTACCATTCCCATCTAGAAAATGACCATTCTTCCATTTTTACCTTCCTGACTGGCCAGTTGTAAGTATAAGTACAGTTAAAAGGGAGAGAGAGGAAATGTCTTTAGATAGAAGATATTCGAGATAATCCTGAAGAAAAATTCTGTTAAACAAATATTTTCATCTGCTAGGCTGCCGAAATGCAATATACCAGAAATGGGTTGGCTTTTACAATGGGGATTTATTGGCTTGCAACCTTACAGTTCTGAGGCTGAAAAAAAATGTCCGTATTAAGGCATCATCAGGTGATACTTTCTCCCCAAAGACCAGCTGCCTGCGCATCCTGGAATCCTCTGTCACATGGCGGCATCTGCTGGTCTCTCCCTTCTCTTCCAGGTTTCATTGCTTTCAGCTTCTGGCTTCCATGGTGCTCTCTCTCTTCCTTTTGTGGCTTTCTCTCTCAGTTGCTTTCTCTGTATTCATCCCATCTATAAAGGACTCCTATAAGACCAAACCTAAGTCATGTCTTAACTAAAATAACCTAATCAAAAGGTTCCACCCACAATAAGTTCACACCCATAACAACGGACCAGCTTTAAGAACATGATTTTCTCAAACTACCACAACTAAAATTTGCCACTTCCATGTATTGGATGCTTAATACATGCCAAACTACATACATTTTCTTAAAAATTCTCAATAAAACTCTGTATTAAATATAATATCATCTACTCAGAAGAGGCATCTACTCCGAAGAGACGGCTAAGTCTCTGAGAAGCTAACTTCCCTGCCCAGTTTCCATAGCTACTAAATGATGGTGCGTGGATTTGAATTCCCATTTGCCTAACTCCTTCATCACAACTTGGTATTACTGCCTCTCTAACACTGGGTTGTTGAATGCCCACTACCTTCAAAGAGTTGTGCTAGAGAATTTAGCTAATTCAAAAATGAGGATATAGTCCCTCTTCTCAAAGAGTTTAAATCCAGTTCCAGATGGAGGGAGAGGTAAAAGCAACATATAATTAAAGGAAAACAACAGCAATGGCCAAAGAAGTTTAACGTATCCAAAGAATGCAAATAAGGGTCCACGGGGTTGGGGTAGGGCAGGTGGAAGGAGGGAATTAAAGTTAGGAATATGGATAATATTTGAAATGGATAGGTAGGACTTTTAGCACATAGAAATGAAGAGGGAAGAACATTTTCAGGCATAAATAAAGTTCTAGAGGAGAGGAAGCATGACGTCTACTCAGGAAATGGCAAGTGGGCCAGCTTTGTTGGAGTGTGACTGACTTGGGGGGAGCACATTGGGAATATCGGGGAGGCTGAAGAGCAGGCAATGGAAAACAGTGAAAGCATTTGAGCAGAAAAGGCTCATTCCAAGCCTAGAATGACACCTGGGAAGACCTCTGAAGGTAGCTGTGGATAGAAGTTGGGAACAAGCAAAGGCTGAAAAGACCAGTTTGAAGTTCATTATACAAATCTCAGCCAGGTGTAAGAAAGCCTATATTTGTCAAGTTGTATTCATTATGATTAGCCTATAATATATGTCCAGAACAAATTAAGCCCTCAGTAAAAGGTAGTTATTACTATTATTTACATTACCTTAGAATATTGGTTGTGGGACTATAAATGAATAAGAAATTAATGGTCTCTATCTTCCAGAACATCAAAATCTAATGGAAAGACACAACTGGCTTTAATACCAAGCAGACTAGGAAAGCACAATAATTGAAGACATTTGCCATGAGAGATCAAGGAGGGGAAAATTAATTTCAACTGGGAATACTTCTGACCTGGAAGGCCTTGTTGAAGAGGTTCTGAGAGTATGTATAGTTAGAGAAAATTTTTGACAGATGATGATGGCTATTTGAGAGTGGGGTTAGAGGGCAAGCAGAAAAAGAGGCACACATTTTTTTCATTTGATTCCATATTCAGTTGGAGAGCTCTTAAAAGCATTATCATGTGATGCTGGCCAAGTTAGTTGTTATTTACAGCTACACACCTCTAATCTGATAAGAAGATGGCTTTTTCCCTAGGTTAGGGAATAGTGGATTAAAGATAGTGAATTACACCTTATCCAACAAGCTGAATAATTAAATGCAATTATATCTTGATTACATAAACCTATATAGAATGCTGATAATCTAAAGTTCTGTGATGAATCCTTGCATAGTATAAATAATTGTCCATTAACTAGTATGTTACATTTTCATATACTGAATTTCCTAAAACTGAAGGGCACTTTCATGCAATGAAAAGGGGCAATGGAATAAGGAGGAGAGGAGTTCTTCCATGTGAAATGACATTTCTTAACCTCAGCATCAACTCCTCTCTCCCACAAGAAAGGATGCCAAATGTGAAATCCCAAGTACCGTTGCTCAGTATAAAGCCTAATTTAGAGACAGAAATTATATTGAGTTAAAATAAAAAGGCATAAGACTTTTGATTATTTTATAATTATTTTAAGAGCCATGTACAAATTATAAACAATTCATTGCAAATATACGTATTTCACCTTTTAATCTAGTTATTGCTCATAAAGTTGAAAGAAGGGCTTAAACAAGGGATTAAATGGCTACCACAAAACATGCTGGGCAAATTCCTAAATTGCTAGCCTTTAAGACGTGCTTTAGAGCCCTCCAGAAACACAATAGTGTGGCTTGTTTCTAATATTCTGGAATCAGACTTTCTGGTATGAACTTAAGTCTACCACCTTACTGGCTATGTATACTTGGCCAACTCACTAGACCCCTTGAGACTCAGATTCCCCAGCAGTCAAAAAGGGACAATATGATACTTGCTTCCCATGATATTTCAAGGAATTAATCCATGTGAATCACTTGGCATGGTCCCTAGTATATGATAAACACTCAATAAACTTTAGCAATAGTTTGCTATAATTAATCCAGCCTGCATGAAAACAAAAAGTAGAGGTTTGCACCCTCTAGAATCAGTGTCCAGTCTGTGACATTACCACACTTCAGGGACCACTCAGACCTTGGGGTCACCTCTAACCTTCAAGAAAAAGAGATTCTTCTGCCTCCCTGCACCTGTCCTTCATCAGCACAGGATACAGGTGTGGCACCACAGCTGGCTCCCTTGCCTGACTGACTTTCTTAGAATCCCACTTCACACGGGTTCCAACAACACCCTTACACATCCAGCTGACTTCATCTCTGTGCAAGAATCTCCTCTGGAAGTTATTCTTCAGTTCATTATATCTCAGTTGGAAGGAGTAAATCTGAAAATTCATATCATTGGTCTAGAGGCAGTAAAACCACAGAAAAGAAATGTGAGCCACCTGAATCAGATATTAAAAATGCCAGGTGAACAAAAAAAGGAAAAAAATGCTTGAAAATGCTTTCTGGTAAGGATGACAGATGCTCTGCATCATGCTAAGAATAAAAAGCTGTGAGAAAACTAATTTGAACCACTATGCAATATTATATGTGGTTTTTAGGAGTGCAGGATATAGTTCTGAAGGAAAAAACAGAAATTATTTGTTCGTCTGCATGTGCCAATTCAAAACAATAATAGATGTCCAGAAACAGATGTGTAATAAGTGTTTGAAGATTTATTAGAAATAGAAGAGTGCCTTATGGGTAAATCAATGATTCTAACTTCTAGAGCAACTTCTGCTTTTTGTCTTCTGGACACTTTTCATTAAGGGACATTGCCATATACTGAAGCTGTGAGGAATCTAGAGTAGTAAAGAATTCTATATACTCATTCTTTGGTTTTGGAAGAATGAGTTCAGAGAGGTCTGCTGTATGGTTTTAGATTTTTCTAAAGACTTATTTTGGATAACTTCCAAATGCAACTCCAATTATACTATAATTACTATATTTGCATTGTAATTGCATTATAATCACACATATTTCCCACCCCCTTCACTTCTGCCTCCAGTATCTTTGTCTCTTTCCCTCTCAGCTCCTTCTTAAATTAGCTTTTCTTTCAAGGATTACAGTAAACCAAAATGCATATGCTTTAACAATCAGTAATAAAGTGTAACCATGAAAATGACCTGCACAGCAAAAAAAATATATATATTTTTGAAAAAACGTTTTAAGCACTTTAATCTGAAAAAAAATCTAGTGATTATAAAATATATTTCACAAATTATTTTAAATTCACTTGTCATCATTGTCTAAGTTTAAACCTATATTTTCTAGCTGTGAAATCAGTGTTTATATCCTTATTTGTATTCTGCCTTGTTACTTAGCATTATTTTAATTTTATATTTCTAGGAGTCAAATAAACCTACACTACCAAAAAAAAAAAAATTAAACCACATTTTTTGTAAGTTATTTCCCTAGATTATTTCCTAGAAACATAATTCAGAGTTGTTAAAACAGCTCCTCAGAAAGATTGATCCTAATAGAGGAATGATGGACCTATTTTGTCATAGCTCTGACAACAACAACACATTTGTCATTTGTATTTATTTATACATAATTAAATATATATTCATTGATAGTTTATGTATGTGTGTGTGTGTGCCTTTAACCAGTACATCTGACCATTTTCCTTTGTGATGCTTTACTATTTGTTCTTTACCATCTGATAATTCCTAATGTCATCTGACTATTTGAGAAGCAAAATCCATATTTTTATATATTTCATAATGCAATTTTTATATATTGCATAATTATCTTCCCTTTTATATTTGCTTCATTATGGATATACTTTTAAAAGAATTATAAAACACTTTGAATAACAGGATACAATTTTCTAGTATTAAAGGAATGTTTAAATCAGAAACATTGCATAGAGGTTAAGAACACAGACTCAGGAGACAGGCAGACTTAGGTTAAAAACTAGTTCCTATGATTAACTAGCAGTATAGTTTCATCTGTAAAATGGAGAGAATGGTGCCCATGTCTTAAGGTTGTTATAAGGATTAGATGAAATAATATTTATAAGGAACTTTATATAATGATTGGCACAAAGTAAACTCTAAAAAAACTTAGATATTATTTTTATGTGGATGTGCATAGAAAAAAGACTAAAAGTTTACACAAAAATGTTAATGATGGCTATTCTGGGTGATTAGATTATGAATTTTTTTTTCTATATAGGTCAACCTTGTTTTCTAATTGTCTACTATGAACATGCATTATGTATTCCAACAAGTCTGTTAGATACCAGGGATATCCAGTAACAGCATTGTTACTTAAAAAAAATGGAAGTTTATATTATAAGCTTCTCAGTTTTGAATCTCCCTAAACATCAATAAATATTGTCCTTTGGCAGTGGTTATGACATACATTTTAGACATTAGAAACAGTAAGCTGTGGATGGGTGAAGTGCCACACTTCTGTGCAATATGGGGAGTCAGGCCGGAGTCAGGATGAATGAGGATGGATCATGCCCTCTCACTTCCTAGATTAAAAATATATATATCAGGCTCTTCTCTTCCTGCACACCACATCCTGCACATACCACTATGTGGTTATCGTGCCACTCTGGTTCCACTGAGATGCAACCAGCCATGAAGGAATCCCTCCTCAGAATCCAATAATGGCATGCTAAAGTCTTCTCTGGAACTGGAAATATACGCTGCCCCTGTGTATTCTCCAGAGAGTGGTCCTTCACGCTAGTGAGGAGGGGATAAGCCAGGTGGCCAGCAGTGCCCTCAGACGCCTGTGGGTTCTTACTCCCCTGTATTTGCCAAGTAATCAGCAGAACTTCTTTGTGCTACAATTCACATCATTGATCAGATGATTTCTAAATAGCCTAACTGTAAAATATAAGATTCATTAGTTTATGGGAAGATAGTGAAAGAAATAGCTCATCTTTCCATTTAAGATTTTAGCATCAAAACCAAGTAGGACACGAGAAAGCCTTTATTTAATCTTCTCATGCTCTCATAAAAGAAGCAGCGCTTAACATTAACTTGGTCCAATTCTTTGCTTCCTGGATGTGACTACCATATTTTGGATTTCCAAATTGATATTTTAGATTGACCCCTTTTATTGTTGCAAATATACGTATGTATTCAAATTTTTAAAATAATGGGTTGAAGTTGATAAAAGATGATCCCCACACATTTTTGAAAATTGGCTATGTGTCCCTTTGCATTGAGCCTTGGAATCACTTTTTGCTTTCCTTTTTTCATCTTGCATGAAACTATTTTATAACTGTAGTGAATAAACATTTTTCAGAGTACTTTTTAAAAATTTAACTTTAATTTTTCAACTTGTGTTAGTGAAATTATATTTAACAGTTTTTAACAGTCTTTTTTTTT
>JAQZBX010028514.1:12278-27877 GCA_029593785.1 Cabassous unicinctus | reverse complement strand
ATAACATAACTAATTAAAAGATTGAGTCAATATTGAACAAAGTTACAGAATGACAGATAAATAGAGCAGTCTTTTATATATACTTACCAATATTTAGCTTTTAGCTGGGAAGTGTTGAAGTAGCAACTGATACTAGAGTTTTGGTTGACTGTGGTTAAGATGAACAAATTTGGTATTATAGATGCCAACTTGTGAGTATTTTGCTAATTCCTGAGGAAGGGGCCAGCCTCCTCAGGAAGGAACACAACACTCCCTGGGCAGTACATTTTAAGGTTTATGCATCAGTCCCTGGGAGAGTGGCCAACTCCCCCAGGGAGGAATACAACACCGGTTGAAATGCACATTATCTTTTTTTAAATTGTTACAAAGCATCCTTGATATGCTTACTATTTTAATTTCCAATATGCTTCCTGAAATATTGGTTTGTTGATTAACAAAGTTTTCTGCATGATGCTTTACTTTAAAGCTTGAACAATACTTACCAAACTTTTTCTTAATACATTCAGTTTCAGGACTGTTCAAATTTAAAACAAGAGTTTTATATATATACTTAATAAAATACCTCTATGTGTAATACACAAATTATTAAATTACTTAAGTATGCAATGTATTGTACTGAAGTTTTGATTAGTATTTAAGTATATTATACATAATTCATAACTATAGTAGATTATGCAACAACAGACATCCAATGAACACATTTTTATTTCTTAAGCATTTAAGATTCTTAGTAGAATGATTAGAATGACCTTAATTTCTTTATTTTTTATAGTTTGAGGCATAGGTAAAATGAAATTAGTATTTCCTATTTGGGCTGTGGGGTACTACATTAGCTTGTAATTTCAATACTTGTATTGGTTTTGTTATTAACATTATAATTAGAATTGCGGCTGTTGTTCACAATACTGAATATAAACTTGATTTATTGTTGGCTACTTTACAGAAAGGGGAATGTGGGCTGGCTTGACTTGTTTAAGAAAATATTAAAGAAAGTTTTAGCAAGTTTTAAAAAAAAGTGATAGTGACATAACTGGATATTAATTTTTTGCAACAAACTAACAATATTTGGGACCACTGCATGCTGCGGTGGTGTTATTTTATTTTAATGTAATTTACTGTTATGCACTACCCTGGCAGCCTTTAATGGCTGCTTTCTTTTTGTAGTTTTAACTAAAAATTATGATTAATAACATTATATTTTATTTAATAGTATATTGAAACATTATTTTATTTTTATTACTTTTATACACTTTTAAAGTATTTATATGAACTTTTTATTCATATAACTTTAATTTTTATAAAATTGGAAAATTTCTTTTAATTATACAACAGTTTTAAATACTTCATTCAACTTATATCACATGAACTTAACTATTTTTAGTATTTTACCTTTTTATAGGTAAAAGACCAAGTTATTTGTGACAGTTTGAAATAAAAGCTACTCTTCAGAATTTGACTTTGAGAAAGCAGCAACATTGTGTTCTTTTTAAAAGTGATAAGACCTGTTTCTCCATGGAAACGATAAGGTTAAAATACAAGAAGCTATTTTGATAAAACAGACTTTCTTTATTGCATACTGATTATTTAGGAGAAAATCTTTGTAAACTTTTACTAAAATACACTACTGACTTGAGAAACTATGGGAAAGAATAAAACCGTAACTTTACATTGTTATATTGTTTGACATTAAAGCTTTTAAATTTTTATAGATAGATTGCTTAAATTTTATTTAGCTTTGACCACAAAACTTCCTTTTCCGCAAGTCATTTGCACTTTTATATTTTTTCAGGCTTTGTCCCACATTTTACTGTTTTAATAACTGGTTATTTTATCTTAGGATAAAATTACTTTCTTTTCTTTAATAATAAAAGCACATTCTATATACCTTCTATACTTAAGTTACCACAATGATTTTGGAAACTATTTCCAAGCAAACTTCTGACAACATATAATTACTATCAACATTAAATAAACTTGTTAGAATAATGATTTAATTTGAGTATAAACTATTTTAAATATTTTAAACTAATATCCACATTTATTTATTAATATAAGCCCTTATTTAATTTTTGGCCATTTGAATAGAGCTCTTATAATAATTTTCATTTATCAATTTAATATTACCATTTGGAGGTATCAAAATATACACTGACACTGAACAAATAGACAAACACAAAAAGAATTATGACACACGAACAGAAACATAAAGCTTACTAATATGACCCATAATTTTCACTTTTTTGGTATGGCTGTTTTCAAGCCCTCTATCATTTCACAACTTTGATTTTACTGTTTTTAAGATTTTTTCTGGAATCTGTGTTACCTGTAATATATAAGCTTGTTCTTTGAAAGACTTTTGTTCATAATCAGCAACCAGCTAGGACAACTTAAACAGCAAAAATACAGGTAAGCTTTAATTTAGCAGTTTATACAGATATTTAACATGTATTTTTTGGATTACTACTTTTTAGGAGTACACTTAGGCTCAAAGTTCAGGCGTAAGCTAGTGATTTAAAATTAAAGCTCTTTTTAATACATTAATAAAAATTTTGCACTAATTTTATCAATTTGGCCACACTGTACCAACCAGAATCAGCATGGGAACAAAATAAAAACACCAATGTTACCAAGTTTTTTGTACTCTTCTAGTGGTTTAATTCTATTAGCTCCTATCATCCCACAGCCTTATTATGTAGGCAGTAGGAGGTTTACAATTTTCCTAAATCTTTTGGAACAGGCATTTCTTTAAGATCAGGTTTGAGATTTCAAAATCCCTGCCTACTCATCAATCTGGGATGGGGAATTACCCATAATCTCTGCTTGTCCCGACAGCTCTGCGTACCAACCATGCAGGACTTAAACACCCGTTCAGTCAACAAGATTCCCAACTCACCTCGAGCCCCACATTGGATGCCAGTATGTTGTTGTCCGTGTGAGGCACAAAGGAAGAGTCAGACAAGTTGATGCATGTGAAGCGGAGGGCTGCAGCTCACTCAGGCAAAACAGCCCCGAGGTTACTGTGACCCTCTCTTTTATTCAGCTTACAACAGTGCATATTGTTCTCACAATAGCCTAACTTGCCCACCATCTGTTGTGTTCTTACTTCAGCAAAAGCACTTCCTTTTTTGGCAGTCTACCAAGAAGCATAAGTATGAACATTGTTTCTTGCCCTAAAGGCCTTGGTCTTCACTAGTTTCTCAGCTTGGTGCGTAAGAGCACTACCTGTTTGTGAGTTCCCAGACAATCTTTCTGGGGAATTTAGACAATAACATCTGTGTGGTGAGTTCATTCTGATTTGCCTCCTCCTACTGATATCTGCAGTATGCAGTGTTCTAGGAGACCTTTACTAATGTTTCTCTATCAGCAAGCATGCTTTTTAAATGCTTAACCCTTTATGCTCTGACTCTCAGCATCTTCTCCAACACTGGTGCTACTTCTAGCTGGCTGGTATGCTCCCCAAACTCTAAAAGGTTCCAGGCAACCAAACCCACAGAAAGAAAACCCCTCTCAGCCCCTTGCCAGAACCTTCCCACTATCAGAGAATGCTCCCTTTCACTGGGTAGCCACCAGGAGTCGGGCTCACCCTGGACCCTTACCCTGATGGTGGGTGTTAGCTGTCCGTGATTTCCAGGTGGTGAGGCTAAAGACTCATGGTTTTACTTTGAGCAATCTATCTCCCTGTGCAGGTGTCTTCAGATCAATACCCCAAAGGTTCACGCTCTGTGGGCTCCCAGAACAGTTCACCCAGGCAGGATCCTGTCACCTGTTATCAGTCCTTTGTGAGACAGATGGTGAATGCTCACTTAAACTGAAGCCATCTTGCCTCCCCTCCCCAGACATTCTTTATCCTTCTGTTGTGTTATATTTTGTTTGACAAAAATCTGTCACTAAGTGTAGTAGTTACTTCAAAATAGCACCATTTTTAATCAGTCATCATCATTGAGGCAATATCCTCCACCAGCAAAATAATTATAATTGAGTCCTCAAATGATAGCATATTTTAGCAATAATGTAATTTTAATTAAGGTTTGTACACTTTTTAGACCTAGTGTTTTTGCACACTTGATAGACTACAGAATAGGGTAGACATAACTTGTACAGACTTTGGTAAACCCAAAACATTGTGTGACACAATTCATTAAGATATTTTCTTTATTGTGGTTATCTGGACCTGAACCTGCAATATCTCTGAGGTATGAGTACATATTTAGAGAAGTAATAGGCGGTATAAAGGCTTTTTATAATCCTGGATGATTATTTTCCAATTGACTTATCACATGTTATACAAAGAAGTAACTGAAACAACTTAATTTGGCTAAAATTAATGTATACACTTGTCAGGGGATTAATTAAATATCTGTGCAGTTCTGCCCATCGGATGATCTTACTTTTTCTTTTTAACTTAAAGAATATGATAAAGGAAATACCCAGTAAATTAAACAAATTCCAAGGCTCGGGGTGAAAAAAAAATATTACCACTGGGTGATTGTGAATATCACAAAGAGAAGGGAAAGGCTAATAAATCTCCATTCCTCTCCAGAGGAAATGCTTTCAGTTTGCATGCCTGGATTTAAATATGGGATAAATATTGTTTTTCTCATAAATGTAACAAGTTTTCCCTTAAAGGCCACTGAAAAGCCTGTAATTACTCCACCTGCTTCCTCATCTACATCTTCCTATTCCACAGCCTCCAATTACATCATTATATTCTATTAACTCAACTGGTGAAACAATTCAAATTATTTTATGGCTGTAAGAAATCTTAAGTGACAGCAATAAAGAAGACCCTAAAATACAAACAATAATTAAAATAAGTTGTTTCAGGTGTTTAAAAATGCCCCTTCTCTTGCCAAATATATTCAATATAACCTCTATCTGGGGTTTCTTCAGAAGTTACAGATTAGTAATCACTGCTTAGCAGATGCTAATTCCTTTTGATTATGTAGAACTCAGATGTCATTCTAGTATAACTGTACTGGATTGATACTCCTTAGACGCTGAAAACTTTAGATTTAGTTTAGGGTTGGCATATGTAAATGAGTGTTAAGATGTAAACTCTTCTAACAGCTCTACTTTTCTATGTGTAGGAAAAGTTGTTAAAATATTTAAGTGCATGTCAAGTCACAATTTTCATTTTTTAAAAAATTTCTGTCTTCTATGCAATGTAGATAAGCTGGTCCTTAATTTCATGCCAGTGTAGCTATAATGCACCAAACAATAATGATTCACACAATGTGGTAAACTCAACTCATCAAATGATATACTGGTATAATTAAAGATAGCTAAATGATACAAGAATTGGTTTTAGTGGTAGATTTGCAACTAGGTGTGTATGGTATACACATTATCCAATGAAATGAAGGTTATGCATGTTGGCTATACCAAAGATGAAATGAAATGTGTAAGGAAGGATAATTACATCTAAGGGTAGATAATTCAGAATAACACAAATGATTTGAATGAGAACTACTGGCTGATAGTAGTCATTTTCAGACTCCATGGTGACTACTTCACTTAGTAACAATTTTAGTTTTTACATTTGAGTTTTTGATCTCTAATATACAAGTGTTTGACTCTATATTCTAACGTTCTATTATTTGGGAAATAACCAGTACTTCACCTTTCTTCTTTCAAAGACCAGTTCTATATAAGTGATTATCTTCAGAGAAAACTTAGGCACTGCTGTATCTAATATAAATTATTAAAAAGAGATTGCTTAGCTCAAAGGCTTCCAGAATTCTCCTTATTATTTCAAGCAATTGAATTCATATGCCCACATATATACAAGAAAACCTCAGATTCTGGGTATATTTGCTTGCTTCACAAGTCTTTTGACAATTTTTGGCTAAGTTTTATTTTAAAACCTGTCAATCATACTGATTGTTGGTATCAATATATTATGACTTACAAATTCAACTTCTATTTTTTTCAACATCATTAGATTGGTGAAATGTACTTGAAAACTATAGTTTTAACCCTGAAGAGCATAGGACAGATACTACAAATGGCAGAATGTCTGTTCTTAATTTTACTTCTATACAATTGTTTCCATATTTACTCTATTCCTAAGCAAGATATAATGTCCATTATATTTAACAAATTCCCACCTAAAAATATAGCAGACCAAGTAATTATTCTCCAAATAAATTTTCATAGCTTTACAGTTATCATTTTTAACCTTTGTTTACTAGTTCAAATATCATAATATGGTTTATTATTACAGTAACTGTTTTCTTTGATATTTTACTTCTCAGGGACATGAAATTAATAATCCTTGAAGTCTATACCTCAGATGTCTTTTTTAAAAATTATGCAATTTTTTCCCCAGTTTATGTTGAATCATATATTGGTCAGTCATCAATTAACTAACATGGATTTCATCCCAGAAGTATAAAAAAATAGAAATATTTCTGTATTTCTGTAATTCACTCTTACAATTAGTTTGTTGATCCTTTTCTTAAATATAGAACATATAGCCCATGGACAACTGAAGAAAATTATTCAAAACTATGCATTACATGAAATTAGATGGAACATCCCTATAATCACTGGAGAATATGTGAGTCATAGCTTACTGAAACATACTGTTCTCATCAATTTTAATTATTTATTCATTATATATTCACTCAATTTAAAAATCTGAATTATTTGTAAGATTTTAAACAAGTTTTAAAAGGACTGAAATGCAAGTGTAAGTATGGCTCAGACCATATTACATTCCTGGGCCTTAACAGTCTGATGAAGGAAATATATAAAAGATAAAGGAACCTGAGACACTAACCTAAAATAATTTGGAATAGTTCTTTTGAAGCTGGTGCAGTTAAAACAGGTATGACTTGAAGTCAGAACTTTTACACTAAGTATAAATACAAAAGCAAGAAGCATTTAATTTATTCTATATTTGACATTTGTGTGATAGATTTTAAGTATTTTCTGAATTGAAAAATAATAGAGTTAGGAGATGTGTTCAAATATAAATTCCATTAATTTATTACTATCAGATGATATAATTTTCTGAATCATAATTTCTTCATCTGTAATAGAAGATATTATTTCCAAGGAACTGAAGAAAAATTAATTAGATAACATAGTTCTTACAGAAAATAAAGCACCATTCATGTGATGGGATGTTTATTAATGCAAAGTAAAAATATTCCTGAATGAACTCTGTGATAATAAACCTGCTCATACCATAAGCCCAAATAAATGTTATCTATAGAGAAAGAAAGCATAGTTGCAATGGTTGCCTGGTAGCTTTTTAAGCTGTGCTTCAAGCTACTGTATTAATGTACTTACAGATGGTAGAAGCTAAACCAAATGAACAACCTGGAGTTCATCCTCATACAGTACATTGATCACCCAGCCCAAGAAGCAACTATATATCAAGAGTTTTCCTGATATTCTTTTACTTGACCACTGTAACAGTTTGATATTATTGATGAATTCCAGAAAGAAATATTGGATTATGTTTTCAAATTGGTCTTTTTCTCTGGATGTATTAGAGTGTATTACATGCAGAGGTTTTATTTTTACTTGACTAAATAAGGTTTAAGGCTTTGAATGGGCAACACTAGTAAGACATTGCATCCCCACCCCTTTGGTGGGAAGGGATTCACAGATAAAACTACACAGCAGAGCAGAAGAGTGAGTTGGAGCTCTGATGCTAGAGTTTTGATGTGCAGCCTGGGGAAGTAAGGCAGGAAGAAGGAGGACACAAAGTAGTTTTTGAGGTGGATCCCAGGGAAGTAAGCCCACAGAGGAGCTTGGTCAAGAGGAAGGAGAGAAGCCTGGGGAAAATAGATGAGCCATTTGCTTGACAGTTCACAGCTGGCCTTGTAGAGAAAACAAAGAAGCTGAGCCCAGAGAAAAATGGAGCCCCAGGAAGAGAGGAAACCAAGAAGCCTGAACTCTTGGAAGACATCTTCAACCATTTGTCCCAACACATGACAATAGACTTTGGTGAGGGAAGTAACTTATGCTTTATGGCCTGGTAACTATGAGCTTCTACCTTAAATACTTTTTATAAAACTCAACAGATTTTTGGTTTTTTGCATCAGCACCCCATTGGCTGACTAATACAGAATTTCGTACCAGAGAGTGGTGTAGTGCTTTTTCAATTACCAAAATAGTGGAATAGTTTTATAAACAGGTAAGGGGTATTTCTTTGGAGGAATTATGAAATGCTTTATAGAAAAGACCTACAGTGCTTAGAAGAGACTGTTGATAGTAATATCGATGCTTAAAGGACTTTATATGAGACCTTATAAATAAATGATGAAACTATTATTGGAAAGAGAGCAAAAGGCAATCCGTGTTTCAAAGTTGAGAGAATATAGCAAAATTACCTCCTGGTATTCTATGGAATGCAGAATTTAAAAATGAGGAGCCTGGACATTTAACTAAAGAACTTTCCAAAGCAAACTTGGAGAATATGACTCGGCTTCTCCTTGCAGCTTATATAAAAAAGCTAGATGACAGAGATAAGTTGAGGACTGAACTGTAGAGCACAAAGAAAACAGAAATTGATTCTGGAAATTCCAAGTCTCTGGAAACCAAGCTCTCAGATGATCATGTGCCATTTGAGGACTTAACTATACTTGCTACTTGTAAATCAGGATTGAGGATGCAGTTATCTAGGAAAGACTTTTGGAAAGTCTTATTGTCTGATGGCTTGTACCTCTGTTTCTCATATGCTAAACCAGCAAGCTTTTTGAGAGAGGTGTATGAACAAATCCTCTGTCAGTTTGGACTAAGAGGGACATGGAAAGGTGAGATTGAAGGAGAAACAGCTTTAAAAGGAAAACCATGGAAGCTGATATCTGGAATTAAGACTTCACTGTGGGCCAATAGAAGAACCCCACACATGTATACAGAGAGAATGAATTTGCCCCAGCAGTTGAAGAGGGTGGATGTACCCACTTGAGGTTTTGGGAGAGTTTTGCTGCCTCAGGGTACAGAGAGGATAGAGCACATTCCCAAAGATTAGGGTGCTTAAAGTCACCAACCCATATGTCTGAAAGAGGTACACATGTCCTCCATGGATTAAGGAAGGCCAGGTGGTCAACTCATTGCTCTGAGAATGTTGAGCCTGTATGCCAAATGTTAGAGAGGATGTTGTCTTCAATTTTACTGTACTAGGGGGCTAAGACTGTAACTCCAAAATTGGTTAAATTGTGGCAATCACCCCAATGCTCTCAGAGTGTGAGTTCTAAAGGTTGGTTGACACCCAGATTCCTGATGAGGGTGGAACCAAGAAAATGGCTACTTGGCAAGCCTGTGGAAACGGTGAGTTCCCATGAGGTCTCAAGAATGATAGGTTGTCTTAAGAATGACTTAAGAATGTCTTAAGAATGACTCTCAGACTTTGACATCTAATGAAGTATTTCCTGCATGTTTCTGAACTGTAGAGTACCCATGGCTTATGTTTCCCTCCGAATTTCTCCTTATTGTAATGAAAATGTTTATCATTTATCTGTCCATTTGTGTATTGGAAGAAGATAAATGATTTTGTAATTTCCAGAGCGAGGTCTACAGCAAATGGGGCTTTGCCTCAAGACAAACTGTATTTATTTAAACTGATTATGATATGATTTTGTACTTAGTAGTGTTACTGAAATAAGGCTTTTGAATATTGTAATGTCTTTTTGGAATTCAAAGGATGGACTGTAGTTGTTTGATATTATTAATGAATTTCAAAAAGAAATATTGGATTTTGTTTTTAAATTGGTCTTTTCCACTGGGCATATTAGAGTGTATTGGTTTCAGAGGTTTTACTTTTACTTGATTAAATAATGACTAAAGCTTTGATTGGGCCAAGTCAGTAGGTCATTGCATCCCCACACCCTTGGTGCATGAGAACTCACAGATAAAACTAAAAGGAAGAGCAGAGGAGTGAGTTAGAGTCTTGATGCTGGAGTTTTGTTGTGGAGTCTGGGGAAGTAAAGACATGGAGAAGGAGAAAACAAAAGAGTTTTTGAGCTAGAGCCCCAAGAAGTAAGCATACAGAGGTGCTTGGTCATGACGATGGAGAGAAGGCCCCAGAAAAAGAGATGAGCCATTTGCCTGACAGTTCACAGCTGGCCTTGTGGAGAGAGCAAGGTAGCTGAATCCAGAGAGAAGCAGAGGCCTTGGAAGAGAGGAACCCAAGAAGTCTAGACTCTTGGCAGACATCAGCAGACATCTTGCCCTAACTTGTGGCAAGTCTTTGGTGAGGGAAGTAACTTCTGCTTTATGTCCTAGTAACTGTGGGCTTCTACCCCAAATAAATACACTTTTAAAAAGCCAACAGATTTCTGGTATTTCGCATCAGCACTCCTTTGGCTGACTAATACATCCACCATGATCGGAAACCTGCTCATCATCCCAGTTATAATCTCTAATGCACAGTTACACTCCCCCATGTATTTCTTCCTTATCTTTGATTATTGATTTCAGTTTATCTTCCTTTAACATTCCCAAAGTGCTTGTAGACATCCAGGCAGGAAATTCTACCATCACATTTGATAGCTACCTGATGCAAATGTACCTGCTAATGTTGCTTTTCTGTGTTGGAAAAATTATTTCTACCTACTAAGTTCTTTTGCCAGTTTGTCTTACCACCTGCCCTCTTTTGTCTTACTTAATCATCATGACTCCCAAATTTTTTGCTTTTTTGGGCCCAGCTCCTAGATCAACATGAGCTTGAGAGCAGAGATCCATACCAACCTATTTGCTCAAGTATCCTTCTGCATGGATGACAAAATTGCTCAGTTGTTCTGACATTGGTTCATTGCTAAACTTGTTCTGTACAGATACCCATATCAATGAGTTGTTTTTTGTTTTTTTTTTGAGGTAGACTGGTGGTGGTTGTCAGTTTCATCTGTTTATTAATTTCTCCCTTACTCATTGAGTATGCTATTTCAGAATGCCATCAGCCACAGGGAAGTATAAAGCATTCTGTATATCCCACATCTGTAGTATTCTTGTTTGGTAGGTTCAATAATTAGTATTTATTTATGCCCTTCCATCTTACAAAAAGCTAAAAGACACAAATCTGCAGTTGTGATGTACACTATGGTCACTGCCTTATTAAATTTGTTTGTTTATAGGCTAAAGAATGGTTACCTGAAAGAGCACATTAGAAAAATATTTCAAAAGGCATTGCTTCTACATTGTATTCCATGGTCTGGGACATTCTACATAAACACAAAAATGATTAAATTATTTTATTTAATACCATCAATTTACAGTCTCATTTTGCGATTGAAATGCCTGCCTCTTTTTCTTCAGCTTATTAGATCTTTAGTTTTTTGAAGCTGCAAATTATGAATTATAATATTTTACCACAATGGTTAACACAAAATTTTCAGAGTATATACTTAGAAATTCAGAATTATCTTTCATGCTGTATAAATACAAATTCTAGAGTGTCATATGAAAATCAAATATCTTTGCAAATTCAATTGCTCTGAGTTGGCATTAAATAATTTATAAATATATTTCTCAAAGAGTAATGATTCTGTATCTTCCATATTAGTGTTGAAAATATATTGTTGAGTCTTTGAATTTTCTAAATATGCAATCTTATTTTCACAAGCAGAAGCATTTACCAAATTATTTCCCATTTGAATGGCAATTTTTTTCTCTAGTTGGATTACATTGTTCATTTTTGGGCATTCTTGCCTTATTTATAATTTAGCATAAAGTTTTCTAAGGCATTCCCAGTTTATTAGATTTTGGAATGTGTATAAGTGATATGTTTCTGTGTGTACATGTATCTGTTTATCATACTAGAAAATTATCCATTAATTTCCGTTTAATTTTTGTATTTAAGTATCTTTCTAATGTCTAAAAGCTAATCACCAGAGTTTTCTCCATATAGCCAAACTAGTCAAATATTTGAATGAATTCAATAATATTTAAGTTCTTTAAAATTATTGCATATGTCATATACCATTGCCCAACACTTTAATTTTTGGCAACACTACGCTATACATTAGAGATAAAACCTAAATAAAATGCTTCTTAAATATTTAAACTAAAGCAGTAAACTTCTCTTTTCATTAATAAAGATGCCTTCATTAAATCTAAAAATAAAATCCACCTCAATCCCAGTATAAAAGGATATACTTAAGACACATGAAAAAAGGAGAAATAAAGCATTGGCAAGTAAATATTGGGTATTTATAAGCAAAAAATTATTTAAAAAAATCCAAAGTGATTTTTTTCAAAGTCAGAGAAAATCAAAATGAAAGTTAAAGATGAATTTTAGACACAAAATTTTAAATGGAATAGCATTTTACTGATGTATGATAAAACTAATAATTTTAATCTAACATTATTTTCTTGACTAAAATATATTTTTCCTTTGAATAAAAAATTGAATAGATTTATTTTACAAAATTTAAAATAGATAAAATATTTCATACATTTTAATATTTGTGTAAGATTTTTTCATTGGTTATGTAGAACGTTTATCTCAGCACAGCTTTTCAGACTAAAAAATGGAAAGAAATCTCAATAAATTCTCCAGAGCAGGCATTATGATTGTTACAATGTGACCATGATAAAGTAAACACCAGGATAAAAAGCGTTAATGGAAAGCAACTGTTGCTGCAGGAACAACAGCAACAGGAAATTATTACTTGGAAAATTGTAAAATGATACATAAAATGCTTAATTCAAAGAAGAAACAGATGACTGTAATTGTTGATTTTAGCTGAAATAAATAAAATTATAATTTTATATCAATTTCCTGATATCAGCCTTTTATTCCAAAATCAAATTGTTGTGTAATGTATGTAGCTTAATGTCTAGAAAGAATTTCACCCATAGCCAAATTAGAGGAAGATTACAAAAATAAGGGACAAGTACAAACCAAATTTTCTTAACCAGGAGAGATGTTGGTGTCAGAACATTTAAAGGAAAAGGAGGAACAACACACAACAGGGTCACATGAGTCCAGGACAGAGGCATCAGTCCTGGCTTGGATTCCCACACTGTCACTGACCAGCCATGTGGGCCACCAGCACATTCCTTACTGTTACATTGGATTTGAGCTTGTTGAAGGAGGACAAAGGGTATAGGGGCACTGCTTAGAAATAGTGTATGGTATAGAGGAAGAACATGGAAAATGTTGGATGTGATTACCTCAATGATGTTTTAAAAGACAACATACTAGACAGCTACCTTTCCATATTTTTCTTTCAAAGTCTGCTTCCCCAGTTCTCGGAAGGAAGCCACCCCCACCTGTGGCCATGTGGGGTCATTCCATGCCAGGATAAACTGTCTCTGCTCTCAGGCTCCATGGA
The DNA here is from genome assembly GCA_029593785.1 of Cabassous unicinctus. Taxonomy (NCBI): domain Eukaryota; kingdom Metazoa; phylum Chordata; class Mammalia; order Cingulata; family Chlamyphoridae; genus Cabassous; species Cabassous unicinctus. Next base: position 14,588 of record JAQZBX010028514.1, on the reverse strand, counting down.
TCACCCTCTCCCATCCCTGCTTTCCACCCTTGGAGCAGAGCAGGGGTTGAAGAGGTGAGGTGGTCCCACTGGCCTGTAGGGACAAGAGTACCTGGGAGCCAGCAGATTTGAGAAGGTCTTGTATCTCCAGGAAATTCTGGGGCCAGTGCCAGCAGTGCCCTCTGTCCTTGGTCGGCCTCTGGATCTCAGAGGGTCATTTTCCTCACTTGCTTGTGAAAGCACTGCAAAATCAGAGGAAGGAGAGGTTCAACCATGTTCTAATTCCCAGTCTCCTACCCCTGGCAATAGCAAGGGCTTCTGAGCAGGTAACAGCATCCACTGGCTGGGAGAGGGCATTGCCACTGCTTCAATTCAATATTCTTTATTGCTCAGTCTGACTTCGGTCTGAACCAACAACCCAGAATTATGAAAATGGACACCACCATGACACTTGTTTCACCTCCCAAACTTTACTCACCAACACACACCCTCTGGCCACATCATGGCCTTTTTCCCACCTGACTCCTGTCCATGGCTGCATATTAACTCCTAAACACAGAGTACTGCCAAAGCCCCACCTGACCAGTGCTCTGAGCCCAATATGATGTCACCATTGGCTAAAGCACTCTCAACTCAGTGATGACAAATTGACCCAACACCTGATGGTGAACTCTAGCCACCAGGAAAACCCCTGACTCTGCAAATGTGGCACTGCCCTTCCTTAAGCAGAATGACACAAGGTTACTGTGAAGCTTGTCGGAAGCCAGCACCAGCCCCCAAACCATGAGAAGATTGGACCCTGAGGCCACTCACCTGGCCACACAGGCCTGTGTCCAAACTGGGTGTCAGCATGGGAGTCACATGACAGCTCTGGCTGGCCTTACTCTGGGCTCAGGAGGAGGAGTCTTTGGTGCCACTGGTAGTTGGTAAATCAGGTGCTGACCTGTTCACTTGTCAATGCCAGGTAATCCTGCCCAGGACAAATGGATGTCCAGTCAGTTCAAGGCCACCTCATCTCTCAAGGACAGCTGAGGAAGCACCTGCATGAACTGGAGGGCTGCCCACCAGCACAATCACACATATGCTACAGAGTGTCCCTCTGGACAAGGCACAGGTGTGGTCAATAGTGAACTAGAGACACAGCTCTTGCCATGTGGAGCTGATACTTACAGTGAGTCCCTGTGAGCAGCCACTGCAGCCCAGGTGACCACCATTAAGATGGTGCCCACAGGTCTGTCCTTGCAGTTTCCTACTCCCCATGTGGATGGAAAGTCAGGGAGGTGTGGGTCTCTGCCTGTGATTCCCAAGCCCTCACACCTTCTATATTGACAACCCACTGTGGGTTCTGGGGACCTGCAATGCCTACTGAGAGTGACTCCTGCTTCATGGACTCAATGATGGTCCCTGAGCATGGTAAGGCTTCAGGTAGGTGGTTTTTTGGATAGAGGTGCAGATGACATTTTAAAACCCCCAGGGTCATGGGGCTGGCAGAGCCACTGCCCTGAGGCAAGCCCAAACCTGACAGGGGCACACATCTGCCCACAAATCTCCCCAGGTGTGGCCAAGGTCCCAGGGTCTCCATACCCCACCTGGTGTCTTTTTTTTCTACAGGAAGACCATAGCTTAGAGAAGATGGGGTGCTAAGGCCTGGATTTCCCAGCATAGAAGGCTCCTCCTTTTCCAGTGCCCCAGCCCAGCACTCACTCCAGGCCCCTGCTCTGCTGCCACTTTCTTGATCCGGGCAGTCAGAACTCCTGCCTCCCGGACTCACCACTCACCTCAGGCTTCTCTCCCTGGATAATCCCTTGTTTGGTATCCATCCCCTTACATCATAAGTGCTCAGGGCCTGCACAAAGGAAATGCTTAAAGCACCTGTGTTGAAGCCACCTGACTGGCAATAGTTTTGCTCCATGTGGTAAAACAAAGCATGTCTGTGTGCATACTGTCCAGTCTAGGCAGGGCAGCCCATCAGAATAAAACCCTTGTCCTTGGAACACCAGGACATGGTAGATGGGAACACTCAGGAGACATGGGGCAGTCCCTGGAGGAGAGACCCCTGGGAAGAACAGCCTGTGGGCAGTATGCTAAGTACAGCATCCTGGTGGAGTAGGAGCATCCTGGTGGGGTAGGAGCATCCTGGTGGGGGAGCAGTCTGGGTGGGGAGCATCCAGGGGTAGAAGCACTCTGGGGGAGAAACCTGCAGTGGGAGAAGCAGCTAGGGGGAATATCCTGGGGTTCAGACAGTGGGTAAGGAGCTCCCCATGGAGGGGACAGCCCAGTGTGGGAAGAAACCTGGGATATGGTCATCATGGGGGGAAGAAGCCTAGGAAG